>KZ072402.1:26055-41099 GCA_002091845.1 Anopheles cracens
GTGATCATAAATGTATTGCTGTATCAGTCTATGGCATCTAAACTTATAAAGCATTTCTATAAATAAGCATTGTAGCTTCATCCACTACCCTGAAATCAAACACATTTTGAATCGAGATAAATCAATAAGCGAAATTATGGCCCTCTTATCGGTGTGTGATAGTTCACCAGGCTAACAATTCATCAAACTATCAAGAGACTTTACATGTTCTCCATTTCGTCCATATCGTCTTCCGCTATTGTTCATTAAAACGCATGCTCCTGCAAAACGCAATATATAAGTGTTCCGCCAAAGTAACTCGCGTGATCATCGTCAAACGACTTGTGAGAAGAACGTCTAATGTGGATTGAGAATTCCCCTGCCCAAGCTCGAAAACTGCTCTCTCACACAACGACGAGCCCGGCCAAAGAACCAGGCACGCGTCATTATTTCCTCCGAAACTAAAACTCTGATTTAAGGGGCAAACGCGCACCCGGAAGCTGATGATGGAGTCAAAGCTCTTATTATGTCCCGATGTTACCTTTTGCAAATAAATCTAGGGGCGCAGTGCTTAGGCCGCGTCGAGGTGTTGAGAGTCCTTTTGAAAATGCAAGAAACCTTCTATGAAAGCCGGGATGTAGAAATATCATATTTCGTTTGTATGAAAGATGGCTGGGAAATGACGAAGAAAGAGCATGTCACACACTCTGTTTCGAAAGAGTAATTTGTTTATTTATAAAAATTTCTTTTGGTAATCCAAAAAACACTGTTCCAAAACTCGTCCAAAAGTCAAGTTACGCCCTTTAATGTAAAGACCACCAAATATTCAAAAAAAAAACAATGAGAGATCCAAAGTATAAAGTCTAAAAAATCACCTTCTTACATTCAGGCCATTCAATGAGCGAATATTGGCCAATAAATGGCTGAAACGCGTTCGTTTAGGTCTAAATAACCCGCCAAGGTTCTTCGAAGGTATAGAACAAACTCGGCTGTGCGGTAGTGTTGAGCAAAGTCAGCAGGCGCGACAAGAAAAACATCTTCCCGGTAGCCGCCGTAAAGTCGAGCGAGCTTCGGAAGGGCTTAAGTGCCCGTCCATGCATACGGTGTGTGTGGCTGAAGTGCTTCGCATTGGCGCCGTCATCGTCATCATCGTCTTAGTTTGCCCCATCGCATGATGGCTATGATTTAGCTGCGTAATGGAGTTTAGTCATTAATTATATTCAAAGTTGTTGCTGCAGTAGCCCGACGATGGAATTTCTTGACTTGCTGTTTTTTTTTTGTGTCCCCAAAACTATGGACTCACCGAGCACTCCGTTCACCACAAGCGTACTCCATCCAGCGGTGAAGATACGGTAAGGAGTTTGGTGATGTTTTTCCATTCTATCTTTCTCTTCATTTTGCCTTCATTCAGCTTAACGCGTCACTTCTTCGACACTTCTTCCCCGCTAGGATCGTTCCGGCACGGGCAATATCCAACAAGGTCGCCGTACTTCGGTTCGATGAAATTTGATTCGATTTTAAAGTTTCCAATGCTGGCCCTGCTTTCTACTTCTTAACTCTTCTACGCTACTCGCTTGGCAATTGGGTAGAAATTATAATTTTTTTTTAATATACATCCACAATGTATATTAACAATGTATATTTTTTATAATGAAATAAAATTTAGTTTTTTTCAAAATTCTTAGCGTCTTGTGATGTTTTCGGATAAACCTTTAACATTCAAATAATACGTTTACAATGATATTAATGAAACAGAAAGTTGTTTCAATATCACAACCAAACCAACCAAATGATTGACATCGAATGAGACTTAGAATGAAAATATCATGTTCCACACTTCAAATGTGACATTCAAATTTTCATTAAATGAAATTTAAACCCAAAATTGTATCAAAGCACACCATAATGATTAGATGTTCTCATTATTTTCCGTTACAACAGCATCCTCTCCAGAACAATGAATTAAGGAAACGGAAGTAAAACACCACTTAATAGCTTCAAACAATTGGATGCAGTTTTTACGGAAAAGGCACGTAATGTTTCTTCCTGTGCCCACTTCCCACACTTGCGTCCCCACGTACATCCCCTTCGAACTGTCAATCTACCGACACGCCAGCTAAATGGGTGAGTTTATTAAATTACACTAGAATTTTTGTAATTAATACCATCCGGTGTAGCCATACCATTGCAACGCACTTCCAGCACCCAGCACACTCGAGAGTAAATAAAACGGAAGGATTCGAGCACCGTGCCCTTCCTTCCTGCTCCGGCTGCCGGTACCACCAAGCGAAAACCCTTCGAATCGGGCTTCCTTCCTGTCCGCCGGTGCTTCGGGGCCTGCGGGTTACCATTTGTAGCGATGAGCGTTCGAACCGGGCGGAGACGTGCCCTGGAAACACTACCTACCGGGAAGCAACAGCACGACCATCTCCGCCGGATCCGTCCGATCTGTTCCACACGGATCCGTTCCCGTATCCGTGCTCGGGATTAGTTCCTATTTCTTCGGTTTCCCCTTTTCCCAAAAAAAAGCACACTCCATGGCTTCCTACATGGACGCCGACGAAGGAAACGTATCGCATAACGCAGCGCATTGTCTTTCAAGCACACACTCGAGGCCGGGCCGGACCCACATCGTACCCAGCCGATGGCACCTGGGTCATCATTTCCTTATCAAAATGATATTTCGAGCACATGTCGCACTGGTTGCCTTCATTATTGACTAGAATATCGCATAGCGTAGACCTCCCCCGCCATCGGTTGCTTGCTCGGCAAAGTCCGGCTGAACCGATACAGCAACTGTTTAAGGGCTTCTCCGTTCGAAAGCGAGGGTTTGAGCAGTTCCCAGGCATCTAACGCCGGAAGTGGAAGAAAAACGAAACTAAACTGCTTAGCGATGATCCGATACTAAAGCGATCTTGCAGGCTACCTTTAATTTGGACACTTTAATCGCAAAGTGGTATGTTGAATTTTGTAAACATACAACTTTTTAAAAAATTGATAGAAGTCAAACCATTTGCTCATGTCCTATATCGTTTTATAATCTCTTAATTTTCCTATTTAAAAACTTCCTTTAGATGTTCAGCGTTGGGATTTTGGTATCAATATGAAATTGTTGTAAATAATTTCGCTCTGCAAATCTATCAACAATGAGTATCCTTATTTTAAGCTTTATTTAATATGCAGATCGCGTTGAATGCTTAAGATTTCCCACGTTTAAAATGTTGAAATGTTTAAATTGTTGGATTATTATTCAATTTCATGTATCTCAAATATCTTTTTCATCATGTTTTTATATATATATTTTATTTGCATATTATTTTTCAATGCTATATTCAATCATAAAGGTACAAATTCAGGATTTGCAAATTAGAACACGAAATGAACAAAATGCGAGAAATAGTTAACTACATAAAGCATTGACCAAATTCTTGGTTTAAATTAAAGTCATGCATAGCTGTAATAAAACAATACATAACATTTTAAAATTAAACTACATCATAAAATGAAAGATAAACGAAAAAAACTAATGTGGCCGAAACTTAATCAAACCGTATTTCAATTAACGTGATGCATAACATCAATCCATAGAATACAAGTAAAAATTAAAGCAAAAGTTGATCTCAAAACAAATAAAACAAGAGAAGCTCAAAAACGGTTTCAGAAACAACTTTCAAAAACTAGGTGTCAACATGCGTACGTGCAAATATAATTTCTCTGGTCGTTTTATTCGTACAAAATTCTAAATTGCCTCTGGATCGAATAACACCTAAAGTCTTTAAACTCCTAATATAAACGCGATTTGCTCTTTAACTTCCACTCGCTAAAACCAACTGTATTTTTGAATTACCAAACAATTGTTTTATATTACGACGCGTAATACAGTCTTGAAGCGTTGACAATAATTATTTCTGCCATAAATCTATTTTAGCTAATTGTTTGCATAATTTAGAACTATTTTTCCATCGTTTGAAAGTAATCAGGCTTTCGTTCGAACAGCAAAAATAAGCCAAAAAACGAGCTGCTCGCTTTCATAAACCACTTCAAGTCTCCGGAAATGGCCACATTATTTATGTGGCCGCTTTCGTTTTCAATCAAAACTCCTTGTCCACACAAAAACACACAAACACTACAGACCCCTTTCGTTGTTTTGATGCGCCTCGCAACAACCTCACGGCAAGGGTTGCCAGAGAAACCTGTTACCGAACCCTGACGATCGCACTGGGCGTTCATAATAAAAAAACGGTTCGATTATGTGTTGTTGCGTTTGACGTGGCGTTGCGTGCTTCGCCCGGGTCGGTAATAGATTCCGCACGGTGAACTTGTGCATATCGAAAGTGAATAATTAAAAATAAATAGTTTCCACGACTGTCGAGCAGGCGGCGCGAATCGTTGCAGCTGACACACACAGGAGGCGCTGTTGCGTTTGTCCGCACGCATCCGCAAACGGATTGCACGATTGGCCCTACTGCTGGCCCCTCGCGAAACAACAGCCGATCGTTGTCCCGCTTCGCTACGCGATCGATTCGAATCCTTTCCACAGCTGTCTCGAGCCTCCTCTTCACAGGCCCTGATGCGTCCGGGGCTTTGGGGATCGCTCGCGTTCGATTGTTTCTGCTTGCATCAACAACATCAAGTGGGGGAAGCGGCACCGGAATCGCAAAAGGGTGTCTAATAGGCTTTGGTGAAACGCACCGGAAGGACCGCTCCCGAGTCGATTCAATACCCGATATGGACAGGTCAGACCCGTTGGGAAAATGGATGAGCATTATAGTGCATTTTGATTACGGCAAACGATCGCAACGCATCCAGCCGAAGAAGAAGAAGGAAAAAACTAAACATTAAAACAGCATAAACACCGTTTGAAGCGAACGAAACAAAAAAAAAAACAATCCGCCGCCGATGCGTCTGACACCCCTTGGGAACGGGAGCGACTGTTGCAGCAGTTGGCCAAATTGGTGAACGGGAATTGTCAAGCCCGCCGTGTTGGCATGGCGCCCACCTTTCGGTGTTGGATTTAGTCGGCCCAGTTCTTTTTCACGGCTGTTTTTTGTCTCTCTCCTCTTTTTCGTACCGTGCGCCCTTTTGTTTTCGCTCCAAACCAACGCACCAACGCTGCGAGTGCCGGCACCGTGACACATCATACTCGCATTAGGGACGTCGCGTCAGGGCGGCATGACGTGTTTGTTGACTCCTATCGGGCAAGCTGATAGGAAGCGATGATCTTAATTACGATCAAATTGCACCGAAAACGGTACGGGACCGTGCCGAAAAAGGCATCGGGTGTGGGTGGACGGGGTGCAGGGCAGGGACAGGGTGGGCACACCACACACAAACTATCGCTGAATTACCTGCTGGCGTGGTGGGATGTTATGATGTTTGGGGGGAGGGAGAAAAAAAACACCCGTAACGGTGTATGTCTCCCAAGGGAGCACCCCGGCAGTGACCGGGTGCATATTATGAGGAATTAAACTGACCGTGCTTTGCCGTAGAAGCGGAACGTGTGTACACCTGTTTATGGGGCCGGCTCATGTAAAAATGCATTCGATGGTATACAGTGCGTGACAAGTTTCGACGTAATGATGAATTTATTTGATTTTCTTTTTTTCTTTTTTTTATATTTTTCAACAGTTTAACAGAGTGTTTTTATAACGTCGTTTATTACTCTTAGAAATAAAAATCTCATGAAATAAGCAACAATAATAAAAAAACCATAAAGTGCCTTAAAGTATGCAATCTGCTAAACAAATAGAACTTAATATATTAGTGAGCGAGTCAGGATTAGGATTGGCAATTTATGTTAGTTAGAAAACGCGTACCTAAAAATAAATGTAACTAGTCTTATTATAACATCAGTTTAGTCTGTTTAGTGAAAGAACGATCCGAAATAAATATTACGGTGAGCCTCCAAGTTAGCCATGTTTTTATTCGATCATGTTTTGTAAAGCTTGCTATGGTTTAAAAAAATAACTTTCCAAACTAAGTGCTGCATGAACAGCATGATCTTTAAAAAAAACACTTTAAAACACAAAAAAATATTGGCATATGCTTTTGTGTAGAATATAAAGGCAATTTACAGTTTTTCACACGTTCCTTCACGCTCAACCAAAAATGTCAAGCGAAAATGTCAACGAATATCTGTCAAAAGCTTCATAATATCGTCACCGTTACAGATGTCCTTCGTCATTGCTTCTCTGTACGTTAAAATAATGTTTGTGCTTTGTCATCTACTATTTTAAGTTAAGTTTAAGTTCAAATTAACGTTAATTTTACTTTTAGAAAAATAAAATAAAAATAAAATAAAGAATGCGATTTTGCACGACTCAATTCTTCAGTTTGAAATACAAAAAAAAAACACATTTTCAAAAGAAAGGAATTCTTTCTCTTCGAAGACAAATGTTATTATTGAATAACGAACGAATTGTTTATGAGTCTCCACGCAGCCATACTCTAAAGATTTGATCCCCGGCTTGTTTTGACACCAAACAGCTACATTTTATCTCAACTTAATACCTTTAACCGAACCTATTTAATTTTGGAATCAGTGAAAAAAGAAATCTCAACATTTGTTAAAATTACGTTGTAATGAATATAAAACTATTGGAAGAGATGGAATGAATAAATATAAACTACGAGTTCAGTCTGAAAATTACAGCCTATTATTATTCGTCCACTGTAGCCGACAGTCGGCAGTCACTGTAACACTCCGCCTACAGTGAAGCCGGAAGTTTGTGGAACAATGCACCATCGCGCCGCACTCCCGCTTATCCGTTCCGGGCAAGAAATGCACCTGCCGCGGAAGGATATCGATGGCATCGCAGGTCGAAAGCCAATCCTTACCCGTAGCTACCGTAACCAAAGCTGACGCGGAAAAAAGGGTCCGATTATTGACAAAACATTGCCCGATCGCTACCGACTCGATAACGGGGAGTGGGGGGCGATGAACGGCGGAAACGTCCATGTTTTCGTACGCTGCGAGCCTACGACGCGCACCAGAAGCCGTTCAGGGGCAATGCAGGACACAAAAGTGCATCGCTTCAGCGCACGCCGCCTAAACAACGCCGTCCCCTCCGGCAGGAGCTACTACTTTTGAAGTAGTTTTGTTTGGCTGCCCAAACCGGCCTGCCTGCCTGGCGCTTTGTAGTTTTATACCTTCCTGTTGTTTTGTTACATTTTTACACGTTCCATCTTCTGCGGCGGTTCCCGGCCGAGCGGCAGCAGCAGCAGCAGCAACTTGGTACCGCCCACGAAATCGGCACTGCGCCCGCACAGGAAGTGCAGCATAGGAAGTGCAATTTATTTGTCTGCATTCAAACGAATGCCGCGGCCGGCCGTCGTTTCGCGTTCCACAATCGCCTACCGGATCCGCTCGCGTTTGCAGCAGCAACAGCGGCAGCAGCGAAAACTTACGGTGGGCACGGTGGGTCCATCAGTTTAGGTTGCATTTCGTCCGAAATTATTTTTAAACCACTTTACTTCCACGACCCGGCGGCGCGGAATGGAAATCCGTGTTTTAAAAGGCCATCAATTTTTCACTCGGAATTTGTGTACCTGGTTAGTGTGCACATCGATACATCACAGCTTGACTGTGGTATTATGATCGCGTTTGAAAAATTGAGTTCGAGGTATCTTTATGGAATTGCTCGACTGAAAAACAGATCAACTATATAAAGAAATTTTTAAAACATGGTTTTGAAATTATATATTTTCATCTTTGAAATAAAGTTATGAAACGTCTTTGAAAAAAAAATATATAAAAATGGCAATCTTACATACTTATTAGTTTAACTTTATTATTTATGCTTAGGTTTTTGCAATCCTTGAGCAACTTCAAAATAATGTATAAATAGGTATTGGAACTTCACTTATCATTTATCATTATGAAAGAAACAATCAACTACTATAAAAATACAATTATCTCTTTCATTCATTTCATTTGCTAAAAGAGTAAGATAATATGCATCTTCAAAAAATAATTCAAATCGACAAAATAGTAATGAAAATTCTCAAACCCTATTAAATTATGAATTAAAAATTGTTAAAAAAAATTAAATAATTATGAAAAAAATTCCTGGACGAGTTATAAGACAAAATAATTTACAGCCTTGAAGTAGTTTTATTCATAAGAAAATCATTAGTTAATTCATTCATTCGTAAAATTTGGAACTGCTAGGATTTATTATATTTAAGTAATCTTCAAAAGGGAAAATATTATTCGATTTGATTGAATAAATTATACATATTTATTTAACATGTTAATTTATGGCAGAAACCGTCGTTCTAAGAACGAATAGGAACGTAGATTGCAACGACAAAAAACATGTTGCTCATATTAACACATCGAAAGCATACGCAAATGGAACGAATACTGAAGGTGTTAAAAATGTATCTAATTTAGCAGTGGTGAGCCGAATATGAAACCAGAAATTAAGTTGTGAAGGTGTATATTCTGAGTCATGGCAGTTCAGATTATAAACCTATGCTGGTGTGGTAAGAAGAATGATCTACACAGTTGGATACTTTCTTTATTTAGCTTCTGAACGGTCATTTATAGTATTTTGCTATGTGAAATAGAAACCAAAGTAAGACAAAATGTTCATTTACTGTCTCAAATACCCGTAAAAAATCGTATTTCTTTCATTATTTGAATGAATTTCATACTTCGTACACTTCTCACCAAACAACGCAAATCAACAAGCGCTTGTCAGGAGAACAGAAAAATACATTACAAGAAGCACAATCCCTCTCTCCAACCCAAAAGACAGGGTACCAAATAAGGTACAATACATAATGTTTGGTGTTTTTCGGTCCCGAAACCACGGGCACGGGCGATGATGCAAATCTGCATAATACCTACTTAACTGCATTTAAACACGTGCACCAACGCTCCGCTGCACATCCTGCTTGCCACCCGCGGGAGGGATTGCGTACGCGTGCCCATTTTGCGGTGACCCGGTACATGTGTGCGCCCTTCCACTGGCCGCTTCCAAAACACTAACGAACCCGGCACGCTGAGTGTGTGTGTGTGTGCGTGCGTTTCCCGGTAAGCTTGTTTGTGTTGGCAGGAGTCCTTTTCTTTCTTTTTTACGTTCTTCCGCTCCTTCTTAAATTATGCGGAAACAGGGGGAAACAGGATTTATGTATCTGTTGTTGCACACGCGGCTGTCTGCTATCCTTGCAATCCTTCCGCGTTCCGCGCGCTCCGGGTCGCACCGGGTCGGTCGCGGTCGAACAACGACGCACCTCGCGAGGCTCCTGTCGGGTCGCCCGCCTTGTAAGCGGCTGGAGGTGCGACCTTCCTCAGCGCGCACACAAACACACATCCCACCGGTGGCATGGGACCCCGGCTACCACTTGTGGGTGATGCAGATTTTTACTCCATTCAGCCCGATTCCGCCTTTTTTTGTGTGTAGTAAATAAAGTCAAAACCATAAACCGTGGTCGTTAACGACAACGGCGAACGACGTCGTCGCCGATAGTGACGGCGGTTGTTTGGGTTTGCGTTGCGAACGTGAGATAAACGCTGTTGAATACGGCTCTATCGTGACGGGGTTTGCGCTAGTGGAAAACTTTATTCAAATGCAATTACGCGTGTGTTTTGGTATTGTTTTGTTTTTTGGTACGTGTACCGCCCCAGCACTAGAAAAAAAACATTATGAAAGTAGAAAGAACGTAAATATGAAACTGATGTATTGGTGAAAAATCAATGTTTTCTGTGAAACAAACATAAAAAATAAATAAATAAAAATATATAACTCATATAAATATAATTTGGGATTAATAAAAAAACACACAAATGCTCAAATATTTCATGAGAAACATTAAACACTAATAATCGAACATGATACAAAAACTATTTGATCTAGTATTTAGATTAGTGAAGAGCAACATGAATGTATGATTGTTCCAATTAAATCAATCAAAGCACGGTATAAATAAGTTAATTTTGCATTATACACTAGAAGAAAACGGATTTAGACAAAAAACTAATTAAGTATGATATTTTAAATATATTTTTCGTTTAGTTTTATGCTTATATTTGAAAATATATAATTTAAAATTTAAAACACAAATCTATTTCGCGAATCCTGGAACTTGGATTTGAGCAATTGTTCCCAAATAGTGGGATTTTGCTGGCGGGCTTAGAATGAATTTTTGTTTAAGACTCTTTTTATAATTTATGCCGCATTATTTTTGCCCAAACTATACTCCCGGCTTCTTGTTGAAAGCAACTTCTATTGATTGAAAATCAGTAAATAAGGTCCAAACACAGACGGAAAACAGAAATGAGGATCTAATAAATCACATTTTAGGGAAAAGAATCCATAGCTGTATTAAATTTTGATAAAACTCTGAACACTCGGATCTACCATCGATGCCAATCGTATCAGCAGTTGGAAAACGTACGAGGTTGATAAAAAATCTATACGATAAAAAATAGTTTATTGCGCATTCGAAATATGACATATTTATGAACTGGCAAACAAACAGTTCATAAAGCGTTGATAAACCTTACCGTTTAGGATTATTCCAGATAATCTAGCTTCTTTTTCTTTGGTTGCTAATCATCATTTAATTATTGATGAAATAGAATAAAACTGTTATATTATAGTCAGCCCATTTAAAGGCATCACCTTTAGTACAACACAGAGCAATGCTGCAGATAAAACACTATTAAATGAAACAATAGCACCCACAAAGTATCACTACGTTCTCCCGGATGTACAACACATAAAGGACTCTCAACAGTTTGCACATGGAAAGCTCATTTAATCGCCCAAATTCTTAACCCCACCCCGGGATGGTGTACACCGATGCAGCAAAGACACACGGCGCAAGAAGTCTACCCATCTGTTACTTCCTGTTTTTATGTCGCATGTTTTACTAGCCCACTCCACTCCGTGAGTTTCTCAGGCAAATCTCGTTGCCACCCGTTCGGTACTCCCGGAATCCCCGTTTGAGTGACGTGGGTAAATCATTACTCCAGATTTAAATTAATTATGCTTATGAAAGATTAAAATCCGTCATTCGCTTCATCCTCGGCATCCTCTCCGGTAGTAAAAACTATTTCGCTCACCCTTCGCCCAGCGTGCCATTGGGTTGGGTTGACGAAACCTTCTTACGTGCTTTCTCTTTCTCTCACATTGTTCTCGAACCTCAAATGGAAACATTTGGCGAGCCGGTTTGGTACACACATTAGAATTTTCCAGCGTGTGTGTGTGTGTTTGGGTGTTTTTATTTCTTTCTCCCGACGAGCTATGGTTTGGGTCGAACATTTTTGCAGCTCATCGGTATACGGGCGTACTCGTTGCAGCTGGGAAACGGTTTGCGCCGGGATTTTCCCATCTCATCTAGCGCCAATGACAGCTTCGGGCGAAATCGGGTGCTTGGAGGTGCGCACCGGTTGCAAAGTAACCCAAACCTTGCTACACACGCCACCGTTTCCAGGCCCTGCCCGAACGTCCCACAGCTCGGTGAACTTCTGTGCCTCAGCGTGGCCCTGAAACGGAATCCTTTACTATCGTGTCACTGCCGTGACAGCCAATGTGCCAGCCAGCATGTTCTCAAAAGTTCAAGTTTTCCCACCGACACCTTCCAGCTTCGCTCCCTGGCGGGAAAATGCACGCCCGTCCACCGCAGTCTTGCATCTTGCGACAGGGGGGGGTTGGTAAAAAGAAAATTACACTGATTTGAATAATTAAAGCATGATGATGTCTGGAAACTTTATTCGAGGATTACTTCGCAGCGAACTGCCGCTGACCGGCGTGTTTGACGTACGGCATACGAGATGCAACCGTGCCAACGACGACGGACGTGTAATTGATTCCGTTTCTGGGGCGTTGAGCTTTTGCGCAGAAAAATTTCTTCGGGTTGCTTATCGAATGACAATCTGGCTTCTGGTGTGTGGTGGATGTGTGTTGGTGGTGCTTAAGAAAAGGACGATGAAATTTGTCCGATGTAAACTGAACCTAGCCAAATGTATATAACCAAACGTATCCAGGCGGTATGTTTTATTTTATTATTAGCCTGTTTTATTAGCCTGTATAAAACATTTGCTGTAAATGTTGCATAAATTCAGGCGAATCACACTCAATAATATGCAACGTTCACTAAGCAAGCTTATTAACGGTTTATTTACAGGTTTTTTGTATGATTTCTGCTGGATGTACATGATATTCTTATCTATTTTCTATTAATTGCTAGCATTTTATTAGTTTTATTTTATTTATCATGATTCTTGTCGATGTAAAGTGCAATGAGTGGATTGGGCTAGGGTTATCATTTAAATCATTTTCATTGCTCGTGTCATTAACGCGCGCAAAGCTTTAAAAGCTTGCACTTTTTTTTGTAAAATGTTATTTAATATAACCTGTCAAAGTCTGTGATATATTTTCTGGCAAATTTGACAGTTTAGTCCATTGTTAATTTAATCAGTAGCATGCAGGGTTTTTCCCAAACCAAAGCGATTAAATAAATATCTCGCTTTTAAACTAAGATGAATCAATATTACTCACTTCATCCACTAGAAAAACATATCGACATTAATTTACTACGGTGGCTTTCTTTTTACAGAATGGACAAATAGAACGTTTAAAAATAATAATGATAAGATAATAATCGATAGAAAGTATAAATCTTGTGAAAAATATGTCAAATGCACTTCACAAACTCCCTTATTTACCCTTTAATTGTTTAGGCTAATTAGGTTAATTTTTGGCTTATAGCAAACAATTTACAACACACAAACGCTATATTGGCAAACAGTAAAAAATACTCACAGAGGAAAAAACGCCTGCAAATATGCAACACACTCGCACAATATATGTGCTTTTAAACACACAAATGGTTTAGGTTGGTTATTTTCACCAAATTATCATGATTTTTACATGTATAAGCGTCTTTAGGCGGACCACTTCATCACCTTCATCACGGTCTATAACAGGGATTGACAATCTACCGCAATCAACCGTAAATCATCCAATGCAATCCGTCATCGTCGATGGACTACGAAACTAGCCGGGCAGCCCATGCCGGGAAGTCGCACGAAACTCACCAAAGGCTGCCACCATTTTGCGCGCTAAAGCTGCTCAATTATTTCTCCCACTCACCCGCTGAAAGCTGCCGCCCATTTGCCTCCGTCCCCCTCCACTACGGAAGCATTTATTAAAAGCTTTTGCACACGGCACGGCAAGTGCCTTCCTTCACTGGCACAGCACAGCGGTCGCCACCTTAAACCACCTGCAAACGACCCGCCGTAACGCTTTGTCTCGTTTTGTCCTGCAAATTTTCCTCCAACGACCTAAACAGACACCTCAATCAGTGGACGAGAATGGCGATGGAACGATGGAGCGATGATGGCGGTGATCGAAGCACACCTTGTGTCCGTGCCCGGATCTAGTCAGTCGTTGGGCTCCATGCAGCGCGCTTCCCTCCGCAGTTTGTTTCGACACTGTCAATGGCGTTTACCGTGCTTTTTTGTTTTTCTTTTTTCTCCCCGCTCGCTTAAACGCTCACCCTCATTATGAAGCGTTTAGTGTGCAATCTATCAAAATATGTCAATATCAAGCCACCGGGAGCTGCCGGATCAATCGAAAGGTTTTACTGCCGCTGTCCCACCGTCCACGTCACCCGTCGCTCGTGTTGGTCCTGGTGTTCCTGCTCCGGAAAATTGACACCCTTCGATGGCATTTAGCCTTCGATTTTCGCATTTTCTCTCGCATCCGTCTCTCGTGTCGATAGCGATGGAGGTTTAGGAAGACGAGTGAAGCAATAGCAACAAAAAACAACGTAGAAACAGATAGTGATAAGGGCACACGGTAAGAGCGATAGCTGCTGGACGATGTAATGGAAACCCTAAGGATATGGTTAGAGCAATTTTCTAGTGTCTGCTTCGTCTCCATCGCACAGGAAACGCACGAGGGCGCTACCACACCTGGCTGGAATGATCTTGATTACAAATTGAACCACACCAGCGTTCGTCTATCGCACGATCGAACGAACGAACGAACGAGAACCAAAGATCAGATAATCGTATGTTTGAGGTATTTTGAGTGATTGAATATTGTAGAGAATTTATTAGATACCCTGTGAATCTACTCCATCGTTGTATAAATTATAAACTTTCACATCAAATCGCTTCCCATAGATGTGAGAGCCGCTTTCGACACGGGGCAGACAA
Organism: Anopheles cracens; assembly: GCA_002091845.1. Lineage (NCBI taxonomy): Eukaryota > Metazoa > Arthropoda > Insecta > Diptera > Culicidae > Anopheles > Anopheles cracens. Next base: position 40,211 of record KZ072402.1, read on the forward strand.
AAAATCAAACCTTTTGAAACCATTCAATCATTCGCGAAACTGGGCCGACCCAGCAGAAGCTGAACCCTCTCGGGCGCATTTGCATGCGCAATCATTTTTCATCGCTTCTCGCGTCATCCTTCCGGGCTAACGGCGTGTGCGTGTGTTTATGCCCACATCTATCTGTAAAGGAGGAACAACAACAAAAAAGACAGCACGCAACACGCTTTGTGAAAGTGATGGACTCAGTATCGTTGATCATCAGCCTTTGGAAGTCATAGCGAGTACAGTGTCGGAGCCCACTGGTAGCCCGCTTATGACGGCTGGTCTGGGCTGGTTAATGGACCAGCCACGTTTCCTTGTAGCGACAGCGCAAATACGCCTCTTTCACATTCAACGGAAATGGCGTTTGGCGAGAGGCAGGCTGAGAAAGGAAATGAAAATGGGCCCGAGCTGGTGGCGATGTATGATGCAATGGGTGATGCTTTATACTCATACTTAAAAACGGTTCGGGCTTGCTCCGGTGTCTTTATAATCCATCACGAGAAGTGGGTGAAATGAGCCTAACACGCATTTTTGCCTCTGTATTTCATGCGATGCGTGAGTTTCACATGAAAAACAGAAGTTGTTGCTCACTTATGAAGCTGAATATTGTTATGATAAAAGGAAATTGTTAAACTTGCTTGTACAACGCTTTGCAAACACTTATAAAGCAATAGTCCAATGCTAGTTGCATACTTTTAGGCGCAAAGTCGTTTAATCAGTTTACCAGTCTCCAGTAAAACCTAATCTTGCCAGTTGGGCCGTCTCTGTTGGATGTTCAAAGCATCATTTTGTAGTAAAAAAAAAATATATTTATGTTTTTTTTATTCACGATAACGCTTACACATTTCTGACAACAAGCAATTAT
>KZ072402.1:68216-117173 GCA_002091845.1 Anopheles cracens
CTTTTTAGCAGCCGCAATGGCTTACCATTTACCGGGCGACATTTCCACCGGTGATTGGGTGTAGCCGTATGTTTTTGTCCGGCGCGATGTGGAGCGTAGCTTCGTTCTTTGGGATGAACTCTTGCATGCGGGCTGCAGCTGAAGGAAGCGGGAAGAGTTTTTCATCAACGCTGTTTGCTACGTCGGAGAGTCATACGTCTTCATTAAGCGTAAGCTTGCAGTCCTTCTTCGAGGTACGACGAATCATGGCCGGGGGAGCTAAACAGCACACCCAACTTATGTGAAGCATGTGTAGAAATTGTTTTAGATAAATTATCAGCTCGTTATTATATGCCATTTTGAATATCCAAGAAGTAAATTGGTAGAACATGGCATTAGTGCGACATAAAACTAAATGCTTATACATACTATACATACATATTTTATTTTAAAGACGTTATGTGATGAAATGATGACTTGAAGATTTTATAAAAGGCATTTGATAGCGCAATTTTATTTGCAAAATATTAATTAAGCTAACAACACTAAATGGAAACATGAAGATATTGAGTTGGTGGCTACAAAATCGTTCTTTTATTCAATTAAATATTCAATATATATGAAAATACTTGTCCACCATTGAAGTTTTACAAGATATTACAATATTCTATAAAGGCGCAAAATAAAGGTATTGATAAAAATAGCGAAATAATCATATCATAATCCTAATGAAAGGATACCAAAACATCATTTGAACATTTGTTCTTAATTTCCTTCCATATTAAAAAAAAAACTATATTTGTTCTTGTTTTCAGAGGTCAATCAGCCGGTATACGAACCATTAGATTGACAATTAACGTTTAAAGAGACACACTTTAACATTGAAAAAGATGAAGGTTGCAAACTTCTGCTTTGGAAAACTAAAATTATGTTTACGCTATAATATTGGTTCATGTTTATAGTTTTGGCAGAATAAGATACAGGGGAAGGCTATGAAAACATTGAATAGGGCATAGTCTGATGTTTCAGAAAAAGTTTTGAAACAATTCTTAAATAGACCGTTACAAACTGGACAGATTTTTAAACCAAAATAGTGCGTGTTGAGAATCGGTCCAAGGCGAAACTTCTGTCGGTTTTTGCACTGTAGCAAGAGCAAATGAAACCACAAACTTTATTATTCTTTTCGCCTTACGGATGGTAGTGAAAGAGAGCCCGAAGCGTGTCTTCGCTCCCTTTTATCAGTACGCTATCCCATGTTTTCTCCGTGTGTACTATACTAACGCTACCGTCTGACCCGTTACGCGTTACTAAACGTTACGTGTGTCTCGGCGACGACGCGAACGACACCTGCGAAGTGTCAGCAATCAAAACAATTCGCAACAGTGCTACTACCAAGTATTCGATTGTAAAACCTTGATTTAAACAAAGATAAAGCCTTGATCTATGTTACTGCTGAATATACTGATGAAACTGTTTGATGATAGTACTAGTCACTTTCAGTTTTTCTCTCACTTCGCTCAACATTCATAAAAAACATTATCCTTATTAAAAACTGGGATGAACATTTTCCAACAAAATTCATTGCGTCACAAGTTCCCAATATCCTTTCGCTGCAAAACTATCAAACGGTCCAGTAAATCTTAATCATATTAGCTCGATCATTCCAACCCCACGCCGTAATCAACGTGCGACCACCAACAAGTCGCACCTAATTCCTTCCAATTTCGCAGACGTCCACCAAACAGCCCGTCCGGTCCCCATTTGTCCATAATTTGATTGCCTTTTCCGCGATGGGGAAGCCCAACCGCTACCCCTCCCGGCGCGAGTTCCGTCCAATCAAATCGCCATGCATCGGCCCGACTGCCCGCCTCGGTGGCACTGGGAAAAATCGAATAATTATCGTAAAACTTTATCCCACCTTTCCATCAAATCGCGCGCCCACCCGATCTCTGGCCCGGCGCAAAACCTCCGACGCCCGGACGAGGGTGGCCTCTCGAGCCGCGGATGACCGCGCGCGCACCGCAATGCACGCTCGACGGGCTCGAACGGAGGAAATTAGAAAATTTTCGCTAAATTTATTTTACGACTGACCATTACTCTAAACATTTTCCGGTGGCTGCACCGCACCTATCGCACTTTAATTTAACCTCAAGAAAGGAAACCACACCGGAGCGGGATCGCAGGATGTTGTGCTATTTTTGACGATTCGTCCTGGTGGTTTTCTACTTCTTTTTTTGCTACGGCGTACTTTGGCTTCATTTGACGAAAATGTTCGTCTCACCCTCACGCGCCGCTCAAGTCAACGCATCGCCCTTCGGCGCCTTGTACCCACAAACAGCAGATCCACCCCTAGGGGAGAGAGAGAGAGCACCAAATTCGTCGAACCCATCGTCAGAGATTTACCAGAAGCGGTCGCCATGGTCCTCAGTGAATCAATTAAAATTTTATGGATGCAGTTAAATTTTATTTTACTTCACTTTTAATTGGAAAGTAATTGCCAACACTGGCCGCTCGAATGCGCGGCCCCCCACACGCCCGCCGTCTGCCGCTCGCAACCCGAAGGGCTTGGCAGCGCGCCTGATGTGATGGTTCGGTGCCAACGGTGCCGAAATTTCGGACGCGCGACCTAATGAGAGAATCATTGCCCCGCGAAATTGGTGTCACAGTGGAAAATGGCCTTCTGGTTACTGCACGAGGCGGCAGGTTGCGTGGAAGGTGGCACGGTTGCAAGTAATTGGCTGATATTTTACGGGCACACGTTAAAGGAGTTCTCCGGGTTCGCTTTGATTTTCATCGAAGGTTTGTAAATGATATGTGCTGACGATTGTTTTTTATCATTTTTGTTAAACTAGATTCAACCAATAACATTAAACGAAGGGAATAATCTCGTACTTTTTCTTAGTAATATTTTTGAAAACGAATTTCAAATAGCTAATATATTTGTTACATTCGTAACAAAACGAATTAGCGTCAATTCTACAATTTTTCTATTTCGCGTTATCTGAGGAATGCTTAAGTAACTCCAAACTGTATGCTTTATTCACAATAAAGAAATAAAGTGGTACTAAAGCATTTGTCATGCAAATTGCATACTTTCACGACAATTACACCAAAAAAGTATACAATGTGCAATACTTTAACGTTCTATTTACGTTATGTACACAAACGATTGCATACCCCTAGGCGCAAAGACTTCCGAGACCCTCGGAGTAGCCATTATGGTTAGCTGCAAAAGGATTTTTCTCACTGAATCTATGAAGCAATGTCAGTCATTAAGGAAAATAATCGTAAAATATTGGCTTACAATTTATTGTAAACAAAACGTATCATAGAAAAAAATATGATATCATTCTTTATTTACACAGCCTTCCGATAAGCGATTTCACACTCCTTCCAGCCACTTTAAAACGGAACCATTTTGCGTTGCTGTTTCGCAAACTAACGTCATAAAAAAGCCGACCTCACAGCAACAGCATCAACAACAACAACATCGCCATCATAACGCCGTTTACTTCAGCAAGATGCCTCCCGGGGGAATCTTTCACCCGGGCCGCGGCCGCTTTACCGACCCCTCCGCACACCCCACTTCCACGAAAGGCTCAAAGTGGCGATCGAGACCACTCCAGTGCCAAACGCGGCTCGGAATCAGAAAACGGCGAGCTGCCCCACGCAATCCGGCGGGAGCAATAGCGTGGCGCGGGAATGGGCGGCAAATTTGCTCCTCGCCAAAGGTCATTAATCTTGCTTATAAAAACACATAATCCCTTATAAACGTGTATTAAATAAATATTTATTGAAGTAGATTCACTCCTTTCTCTCTCACTCTCACGCCACGCTTTTCGGCGTGCAAAGTGGCACGTGGGTGAGAGTGTACAGCTTCCTCCTGCTGGTGCCGGTGAAGCGGTGTGCGTTGCTCCTTTTACCTTTCGGTAAAGGATGGATCAACGGGAGCGAATTTCTTTCGGCGGCGTAAAATAGCGTTTCACTGCTTACCGGGGAGAGTGAATTCAACCGGTGTAACTTACGCGTGGCCAGAATCCTTATCGAGCGCAAATCGGTAACCCTTGAGGGAAGCTTGTTGACAAAGATTTAGTTTTTTTATATTTGTGTCAGGTTTAATTACGAATAGACCGTTGTTCGGGAAAGGTAACAATTTCAATGTTTATTGCCAGTACTATTGTCAATTTCTGTACCAATCATGCTTTACAATAATAGCGAAACAACTCATGCTAAAAAACACAGGCATAGATGAATGAAAAACTACCGAAAAACACTTTGCGCCTATAGGTATGCAATCAACTAATTTTTCAAAAAGAGAGCATCAATGTTACGTGTTTACCCGTTTGATATTAAATGCCTACTAGATTAAAGTTTCTAATGGTATGACTTTAAGTTTCTATATTCAATAAAAGCTAATAATCAAGGGTGGGGTCGTTCGAAGTAAATTATATAAGTGTTAATTATGCAATAATCATTGTTGACTATTGAATGTGTCATATCACTTAATATAGTGTAACTGTCATTTAATCGACACAGACGATTGAAAAATTCATGCAATTTCATGTCTTATAGAATCTTTTGAATTGCTGTGATTCAAATATGAGCTGTTAGAGTAAGGAAGGTGAAAAAAGCATATAACAACACATTTTGTAATATCTATTCAAATGTATGTTTGAAATTTCGATAAATTTTAATAAACACAAAATTCCTATCTAGTATAAAACACTTTTACACCGTTTCAACTTTGCAACCCGTCATACCCTACGTAACTTCTTGCTGGCACTGAAGGGATATCTATCGCTCGTAGGCAAATTTTGAGAAATCAGTTTTCGACGACACGAGACATGAGATTAATAGCGCGCTTTACGTATAATATGAAGCTGCCTCCAGCTCGCCATCAACTTTCGCAAAGCCGCTCGAGAGAGAAAAAAATGGGCCGACCGAAAAACAGTAACGCTATACGCCCGGTACCGGGTTTTTGGGCAGCTGGGAAGGACGAAGAGAACGAAAAAAAGTCACCGTTCAGCACGGAAATTGATTACACATATTTTGTGTTTGATCAATAAATTTATAACAATTTCTCATATTTATTCGCGCCGTTCCTGGACGCCCAGCGCCGACGCGCGCACACACACCATATGCTTCCCCGATAGTATGTCCCTCCCCTTGGCGCCTATACGCCACTTCCCTCCAGGAGCAGTTGCCTGCCTGCGTGTCCTGCCACGGTCAACCGAGCGGCCATCAATAATAATCCGTACGCAATGGGAAGCCTCGTGCAAAGTTCGGCCCCATCGGACGATAATAAAGCAGCACTTTATGCTTGTTATGAGCCGCCCCTTTCACTTCCGGGACAGCCGTACATGGCTGAACGAACGCGGCACCCGGGGTAGGAATTTTGATTTGCTTATTTTTATTTCACTTTTATGGCTCTCATCCGCCCGCGTCTAGGTATGCGCTCGTGTTGCGCTTATGTTTTTATATTTCATTTTGTACTTTTGGCGCACATCCTTGGGAAGCGGGAACGGGCAACAAACACAGACACGAACGTCCCCCCGTGGGGTGACTAATGCGCACGGAACCGATCGTCGACAGACACGGCACGGTGCTGCTGCTGCTGCCTCCTGTTCCAGAGAAACGGACGGCAGGAGACACGTCTTACACCGACACAAAGAACCAACACGACCTCGCAATCGTCTCATAAAATAACCATAATCGTTCGAACGTGTTGCTCACGCGTGAGAAAAGCCAAAACAAAAGCCCACCATCGCGGCGGGGGTATTCGAGGTGTATAGGTGTGTGTGTGTGTCCCTTTCAAACGATTTGATGTTCTCGTTAAAGGTAAATGATGGATACATTTGGACGAAAGTTACTTTCGCGCCACGGCGCTACGGGCCGGCTCGATTGCTGCTCAAGGTGACAATGGTGCTGGGGAGGACACGGACACCGGGAGGAAAACAAAACTGACTGCAGTGTAGTCCATGATTCGCTTCCACTTCCTGCTGCACAGGAAGGTGGCAGCAGCAGGAAGCAATAATATTTTAGTGCACCGATGGTCGTGACGGAACCGGTTAGTAATGTCTCGATCCGGCAGACAATCGAACAGTACATTAGAGCGAGTTGTTTGCTTTCTTTTTTTTGCCAGTGGGTTATGAAGTTGTGCACTCTTTTACTGCGAACGATGCGCCATGATTTAAATTGCATGATAGAAGGAACGGTTTTATGTTTGGTAAATAAAAGAAGCTCTGTAGAATGTTCTGTTTTTTTCCACCGAGAGGGTTTAGTTTACGACATTTCTCGTCACAGTTGTAAAGTTTTATATTCTACTGCAATCTATAACTACGTAGGGTTCAACCTAAGATAAAATAAACACATCTAATTAATCTAATTTATCAGAAACCTTATATTTTTATTTTGTTTTTTTTTTCGGTGCCAATATCTAAGCCTCAGATTCACCTCATAATTGGGTACAATACTTTTACATCTTAAAATCTTTTAATATCTTAATAACTATTACGCAACAGCTTTCATGCTTACAACTAGTGCGCAACTCTCCAAGAATTTTTTTGTTTTTCGAGTGTATAGGCTCAGCTTCGTTTTATTATTCCGCCAAAAAGTATGCAACCCGCATAGCAATTACATAAAAAAGGAAAATCGATTTTATTCAGCTTATTTATACCGCATTGCTTGTTTTAAATCTTATGTGTTAAACATCAAAATACGGAGCCTTCACTGTAGGATGCTGTATAACAACTAATATGAGCAATATAGTCGTTTTTCACAACATTTACAACAGGAAATACATCATGTGCCTGTATTGTTCATTTGTTCCTAATGCATTGTAATGATAGTAAATATATTAGCTTAATGCCAATGATTATTTTCTATGTGGAAGAACACCTTTCCCAAAAGGATTAATTTTCGACCTTTTGTAAAAAAGTAAAGTAAAAAAAGTGAAAAAAAAACAATCATCAAGTTTGAATCAGCCCAAAAGTATGCAATTTCATGATGTTGATACATGGCAGTTGTTACCAGCATAATAAATAATTCAGGAGCTCATCACGATAGCGACTAATGAAAAAACTATAACAAAAATACCAAAACCCAGCGAAAAATATTATAAAACATTGTGATGAAGGAAAAGGTATGTAATAAAAACAAAATGAGGTATAATCGCCGACAGTCTTCCAAGTGCAGTGTGAATGCTTCCCAAAGCAGAGTGAATTGAATTCCCGACACGTGTGTTCTCTTGACGGACATGTTAAATGTCACCGGTGAGATGGTTCGAACACAGAAGCATTCCCTTTCGCAAACCCTTGAAGCCAGCCAAGCGTTTAATTGTTTGTGTTTGCTCGAGACACCGGTACAGTGTAAGTGCATTCGGTCTGTCCCCAGGGGTCAACCAATTGACTTGCGCTCGGTGCTCGTAATGCAGCGAAAAGGTGGACCCGGCCGTCGATGCACCCTAACGCCCACCCACTCGCTGCACCGCCGCCCATGCTGCCTGCTGTTTGAAGTAGCTTCCGTTTTGAAGGCACTGATCCATTTTGATTAGTTTTATAATTATCGGACCGAACCGACGGGAGCGGAACGGGGGGAGGGGGTGGGCAACGCACAAGACGGCCACTCGTAATTACGCCCGCTACCAATCGGACACAATCCGGAGACTGTTGCATATTTTATGCCGGCAAGCAGCGTAAGCCTGTCAGTTGCGTTGCATCCTTGTCCCGGGCGGCTGGGGGCGGGCGCTGCCGAGGAAAATCTATTACACCGGTGAGAATTAATCACCCTTTTGGAAGCTGTTAATTTGTTTTATGGTGTAGTATCCAATTATCTCGTTGCACCAAATGCACTTACGCATCCTGACATCGCCCCGAAACCCGGTTCGTCGCCAGGCGAAGATAAACATTTGATCCTTTTTCATTTCAACCCCGATTTGCGATAGGGTCGGGTGTCATTCGTGGAACGGACAGCTGGCACCGCAAGCAGGTGCGGGCACGTTCGAGAGCATTGCTGTGAAACGTTCCTGGAATAGATAAATCGTAGAATCGTTAAGCTCCAAAGCGTGGGTGCGTGGTGTAAGCGTCGTAGAATGGAGAAAATTGTGTTATATTGCTATTTCACACTGGAATACTGATCACCATGATATTGTTTAAAGACAGAAAGATGTGAAAGAGAAGAACAATTTCGGTTTTCAGATAAATTTCAGTTTTTATTAAGGCATAAAGGCCGGTTATGAAACACAAACGGAAAAGTATCAAACAAAACCTATATATTAAAATGGAAATTAATTGATGTTAGGTATTTTTAACAAACTTGAGTGATTGGGAAAAGGGTGATGGAATTCTGAATCATGATAAAATTCGTATTTGGTTTATAATATTGTATTTCGTTTGAAACTACTGTGCACTGAAAATTAAAAAAAATCATGAAAAAATAAATACATTGCATACCTTTAGGCGCCAAAGTCACATAATGTACCTCGACAGACGCAATCCCTAAATTGTAGATTTTTTGTAGAATCCCTCACAACCTTCGGTAACTTATCATGCAACTTTGCACTCTTCCACCCCCGTCCTGCTTCTCTCCTCTGACCCTCCGTTAACCTTAATCCCACTCCATCGACCCTCCCGTCACCGCGCACCGCGTGAACAGTCTGCCGGCCACATCAACATGTTGGTATGTATGTGTCCTGGCGTGAGTGCGGTTATTCCTTCCGACTGATCAAACACGCCGGCTTGCGGCTCACTCGTCCGTGCGGGAAGCTCGCCGCGAGATGACGCGCTGCCCGAAATGCGTACGCGGAGCGCGTAAAAACGGAGGAAAACACCATTAGCAGGAAATTTATGTTTACGGGAAATGAATTTATTGATTTTATGTTTGGACACCCCACCGTCCCACCGCGGTCGGGCACGGAACACGGCCGCGCACGGGTGGGGATGATGGGTGGGAGCAACCACAACAATCGACCCTCCCCCACATCACCCACCCATACGGAACCCTCCCCCCGGAACCCAGACCCAGAGAGGAGAGGTAATATTGATGCACCAGACCGACCGAAACCGACCGGCATGTTTCCATATGTTTCGGGGGTTCATGTTAGTTCGATTTTCCTTTTATGGTGTTTCAATTGGGCGCAACAAATATAAAAAGCAACAACACCGTGTACATTTTTACTACGCGACTGTTGCAGATTCTTTTTTTTTCGGGCTGCTTCCGTGCGGGTTTTTCCTACTCACGATGCCCATCATTAAACGGAGCGTTCGAGGGCCGTTTCGCTTTTCCCGGCGTCGCAAATGGGAACCGAGGATACACGCGAAGGTTGTTATTGTCTTACGTGTTCGCCTTGGTGTTCGCGTTGCACGTGTACGCTACGGTGTGCGGGACAGGAACGAGCACCAGCACCCACCCCACCAACGCGAACCCTTTTGATCATTCGCAGCACTTCCCGAGTCATCCATCCATCCATCCGTCCGGGCGCTGAACATTATCTTCATCACCGCGCACCGGGGGGAAAAAAGGGAAAACTTTTATGGTGTTGCACGGAGAAGAACGCCACCCGACGAGGGGCAGCATCGTACAAATGTTTTATTTATTGAAATTATGAGCCATACAGTTATAAAACGAATGAATTTCAATAATAAATCTGATTGAATAATCAGAATTTATGCCAAAAATATTCAAATCGCGACGTGTTCGACGAGCAGAAATGGCTATCGGTTTGCCCTCTTTCTCGCGCACACCCACACAAGCGCACGACACTGTCCAATTTTCACTCTCTTTCCGACCAAACCGGTGCGGGGGCGAAAGTACACCGGGTAGATGGAACGAGGTGCACACAATTTACGATCACCGCTGCGCCGTGTTGTTTCCTTTCCGGCAGCGAAAAATAACAAGCCACGAGCGGGTTTTGGTTATGTTTTATTCGGTACGGTTTTAACCACCACCGCCGGGGTCTGAGTCACTTTCGTCATTCGCGTCCTGCAGCAAACCGGCGCACTAATGCGGGTGCCCAGTTCGCGGAAATCAGCTGTATAATCTGTTTGTATCGTAAAGCTTTATACCGATGACATGCAAGCGGTGTATGTGCTCAAAATAGGCTCTATTTGTCTGTCGGAAGGTTGTTTCGTACAGTGTAGCGCTGTCAAGCGGATTTTATATATTCTAATTTCGTTACTCAATAAATTATTATTGAAAGTATTTTTCTCCTAATTTATAAAAATAAACAGCATTAATATGATACATTTACTCTATGTTGAAAATTGTCCGAACAAATTGCATTTGACCAAATTGCACATGACGCAGGATTGTGTCCCGGGAGACTTACGCCTAAAGTTATGCAGAGGTGTTTCTTTTTCTTTTCCATATAGACCCATTCATCTAAGTCTATCGCTTGAAATAACTTTAAACCCATTTTTTCAATCCCTTTCAAATAGTGTTGTGTCTTATGAATCTTTCGACGAGATTCAGATTCATGAATCTTTCATTTAGGATTCATTCAGATTCATTCATGAATCTTTGGAGATTTATGAATCTCTAAAGATTCATGAATCTTATGAATCTCTAGAAGGTTCATGAATCTCGCGAATCTCATGAATCTCTAAAGATTCATGAATCTATAGAGATTCATAGGACTCATGAATCTCCAGAGATTCATGAGATTCATGAATCTCCAGAGAATCTTTAGAATCTTTAGATAAGATTCATGAATCTTTAGAGTTTCAGATTCATTCATTTAGTTAAAAAATTCATTCAGATTCATGAATCTGTATCTCTGTTACCCATCACTACTTTCAATCTAATTAAGTAATATTTTGCTTAAACACGTTTGAATTATGCCTTTCAGCGTGCATTACATGCAAACAACCTCTTCATCAATTTATAACTATTTAATTTGGAGCTAATTTTGAGACTGGTTCGTTTAAACGATTTATTGACAAGTTTAATACTTATATTCTCAGGATGGAATATTTAATTTTGATCGAAGTTATAGATAGAAGCCTCACGTGGTCTTTATGTTCCTAAAGAATCTGACCAGTTGATAGCGTAACTGATAGCCAGCTATTGCTAGTAGAACCTGCTTGATCTCCCGAACTCTATGAATGTCACCGAAGCATGCAAATCTCGGCACAACTACGACCATCTGTTCGAATAATCAATTACTCGCCACCATTCAAACACTTCGCCCGATGCGACAAACACGGACCCGATGATGGTTCAAAAATTCTACCATACACACCAGTCCGATCGGGGCGTCCCGGAGAACGTCCACCATCGATCAATTCGCGTCCCTGTGTTCCCGATCGGAGTTCTCGTCCGTGCTCTCTTTGAAACGAGCCGTATGGCCGTTCAAAACAGGTACATCATGCCCCAGTTCGCTCTTTCTCGCTCGCTATCTCTTTTTTCCCCGCCACCAAGAACAACGTTTCGGACGCTGGACGTCACGACGCAGGCTGATTCTGTGTCGTATGTTTGCCTTCTGTCGTAGTTTAATTAAATTTACCTTCCGAAGCGCGCCGGAGAAACGCATGATGCTGCTTTTTGCCTGCGCTCCGGCCATTATGCAGCGCCGGTGCAGTTTGCATTCTTGCAACGTCCTGCCCACCTTTCTCGGGGAGCGATCACGGCAGGACACTACGAACCAGCGGCACCAGCAGCGGCCGTGTTCCCCGTGGGACACTGGTGTGGTCAGTGTCGTCCATGCTGGAAAGATTTGTCTCAATTATAAAAGTCGCTATAAGCAAATTAACCTTTCTGTGGCTGGAGCGGTACGAACCGAGTGTCATCCCAGGCACGAACCTACACGATCTGCGTGCTCTTTCGTGATGGGTGGCTGTGTTATGACTCTCACTTCGTGTCTGTGCCGCCAGCTAAGGGCAACATCAGCGACGGTGTGTTCCACCGGTGCGAAGGCAGACGTTTACTAGGCGAGCGTCCAATAGCAACACGCATTCCTAGAGACGTTCTAATCTGGTCGTAAAGCAGCAAGCTAGCTGGACAGGTACGGCGCATTATCTCCGTCTACCAGCTGGCTAGCGAAAGAACTCGACCCAACCGCTGTCGGCCTTTTTCCACCTTAACCTCTTTCCACCCGTACACGAAGGCTAACAGCGTCGTCAGCTGGAAAGCCATACTTCCTCCTGTGGTTTCGAGACCCAATCCGGGCCGCGTTCGTCATCGGAACATCCGATAGGGCAGCCATATTTGGTTGCATATAAATAGGTATTTATAGATCTGTTCCGCTCGGTGGCTAGGTGGACCGAACCGAGTCACCACACCACCAGAGAGCGTACGGCGTACGACTCTGGACTAGAAATAATTTAAAATTCATGCACACCACACCAACTGGGCGCTGCGGAGGTGGGATGCTAATCTCTCGTGCCCTATTGCCGATACGCGTGTCTTATGAATCTTTCGACGAGATTCAGATTCATGAATCTTTCATTTAGGATTCATTCAGATTCATTCATGAATCTTTGGAGATTTATGAATCTCTAAAGATTCATGAATCTTATGAATCTCTAGAAGGTTCATGAATCTCGCGAATCTCATGAATCTCTAAAGATTCATGAATCTATAGAGATTCATAGGACTCATGAATCTCCAGAGATTCATGAGATTCATGAATCTCCAGAGAATCTTTAGAATCTTTAGATAAGATTCATGAATCTTTAGAGTTTCAGATTCATTCATTTAGTTAAAAAATTCATTCAGATTCATGAATCTGTATCTCTGTTACCCATCACTACTTTCAATCTAATTAAGTAATATTTTGCTTAAACACGTTTGAATTATGCCTTTCAGCGTGCATTACATGCAAACAACCTCTTCATCAATTTATAACTATTTAATTTGGAGCTAATTTTGAGACTGGTTCGTTTAAACGATTTATTGACAAGTTTAATACTTATATTCTCAGGATGGAATATTTAATTTTGATCGAAGTTATAGATAGAAGCCTCACGTGGTCTTTATGTTCCTAAAGAATCTGACCAGTTGATAGCGTAACTGATAGCCAGCTATTGCTAGTAGAACCTGCTTGATCTCCCGAACTCTATGAATGTCACCGAAGCATGCAAATCTCGGCACAACTACGACCATCTGTTCGAATAATCAATTACTCGCCACCATTCAAACACTTCGCCCGATGCGACAAACACGGACCCGATGATGGTTCAAAAATTCTACCATACACACCAGTCCGATCGGGGCGTCCCGGAGAACGTCCACCATCGATCAATTCGCGTCCCTGTGTTCCCGATCGGAGTTCTCGTCCGTGCTCTCTTTGAAACGAGCCGTATGGCCGTTCAAAACAGGTACATCATGCCCCAGTTCGCTCTTTCTCGCTCGCTATCTCTTTTTTCCCCGCCACCAAGAACAACGTTTCGGACGCTGGACGTCACGACGCAGGCTGATTCTGTGTCGTATGTTTGCCTTCTGTCGTAGTTTAATTAAATTTACCTTCCGAAGCGCGCCGGAGAAACGCATGATGCTGCTTTTTGCCTGCGCTCCGGCCATTATGCAGCGCCGGTGCAGTTTGCATTCTTGCAACGTCCTGCCCACCTTTCTCGGGGAGCGATCACGGCAGGACACTACGAACCAGCGGCACCAGCAGCGGCCGTGTTCCCCGTGGGACACTGGTGTGGTCAGTGTCGTCCATGCTGGAAAGATTTGTCTCAATTATAAAAGTCGCTATAAGCAAATTAACCTTTCTGTGGCTGGAGCGGTACGAACCGAGTGTCATCCCAGGCACGAACCTACACGATCTGCGTGCTCTTTCGTGATGGGTGGCTGTGTTATGACTCTCACTTCGTGTCTGTGCCGCCAGCTAAGGGCAACATCAGCGACGGTGTGTTCCACCGGTGCGAAGGCAGACGTTTACTAGGCGAGCGTCCAATAGCAACACGCATTCCTAGAGACGTTCTAATCTGGTCGTAAAGCAGCAAGCTAGCTGGACAGGTACGGCGCATTATCTCCGTCTACCAGCTGGCTAGCGAAAGAACTCGACCCAACCGCTGTCGGCCTTTTTCCACCTTAACCTCTTTCCACCCGTACACGAAGGCTAACAGCGTCGTCAGCTGGAAAGCCATACTTCCTCCTGTGGTTTCGAGACCCAATCCGGGCCGCGTTCGTCATCGGAACATCCGATAGGGCAGCCATATTTGGTTGCATATAAATAGGTATTTATAGATCTGTTCCGCTCGGTGGCTAGGTGGACCGAACCGAGTCACCACACCACCAGAGAGCGTACGGCGTACGACTCTGGACTAGAAATAATTTAAAATTCATGCACACCACACCAACTGGGCGCTGCGGAGGTGGGATGCTAATCTCTCGTGCCCTATTGCCGATACGCTTGCCGGGAATATTATCCGGAGCAGAGGAGTGAGCGCACGTCAGAGATGACTGCGACGCTGTAAATGCGGACGAGCAGGGTCCAGCACCCTGTGACACCTGTTTGGTCAACGATGCCGTACGGCTTGAGCGCCATGGTCGGTTGGGATTTAAATCGAGACGAGCCACGTGCGGTGTATACTAAACTCGAGCTACATGTTGCAAAGCAGCTAACCGTGCTCGAGTGCATCGTTAGAACGTGAGAATTCAATCGGCGCAGAAAATACATTATGTACGTTACTTTCGACAAATAGTTTCACGACTTAAATCATTATGCGGCTCTAACTCATACTGTAAAATATACCAAATAAACCAGCTTTATGGAGGTCGTCACCCGAAAAAAAAAACGGATCGAACCGGCCTGACCTGAATGCTTCGGGCCCACCCGGCAACAGATGCAACAAATGTGTGCAGCTTCAACAGCAAATATCGAGCGCCTCCCTCGCTGCACCGGGCACCGACGAATCGATAAAATAACAGAGCAGCAAAAAAAACATAATGCTCCTATCTGGAGCATCGGGTGCATTGAAAGCACAAGGACATCGGGACGGTGATATGCCAATAGACTTTTGCGAGGCTCATCCCCCAGCTAGACTGTCGGGTTTCATCTTATTGATTTTTCAGATCATCGTGTTATAAAGGGGTTTTTTCTCTCTTTTTATGCATGTGTCGGAGTTTCGTTCGGTTCCTGTGAACTGAAGTCGCTAGCGTGAACGAAAATAATCATGTTAAAAGCAAAGACTCAGAGGAATTTAAATAGTGTTATAGTAACATCAAAGCACATATACAATTTGAAGGACTAAAGAGCACCGTGCATTTCTAATAGTGAGGTGATTGGAATCAAAATTACATAAAAAAGAAGATGCAGAACTCGTTATTCAAACAATATTCAAGATTATGACAGTAGAGCGGAGAGTACTGAACACTGTGTTCAATTAGTGTTCAGTAATCAGCTTGTTATGTGTATTGTTTTTAAATGGATTAAATACTTTAAGGCGCATAGTCTCTCTGGACACCAAAATCGAACCATTAAAACTGCATAATTCTGAATGCATACGTTATCTGCATTGTTAACACATATGATATGCATCGTGGTGCAATGAGAAATACGCCTAAAAGTAGGCAATTCTTAACGAATATATTCACTTGAGTATTACTATCATATCGTAGCAAATCGCAGCAAAACGCTGATTTAAAATTTAAGCTAACCGTGCTCCAAAACGTCTTAATAAATTTTAACAAAATGTATGATTGAATCGTAGCTTATTGAATTTTTTCAATAAAAGTAAAACTTTCTCAGTTAGCTTTGCAAACTACTGTAAAATTAATTACCAACTTGGATCTGAAGAATCCCATTGAAAATACCCGAGCAGCGCCCTCTGCAGGAAAAGGTAGTAAGCTGGACCTCATTAGTGGTCAAATCTACACTGTAATATCCGTCCCCTATGGCTGTCCTTCGCGGTAAAATTTCTAATAAATTTCAATATAATCAAAGGCTCAAAGGAAAACCATCCGTTGGTGGAGTGGTCCGTGCTTAAGCGATTCGTGAGACGATAATATTTCCTATCTCGTTTGGTTTTGTGCAAACCAAAGACAAAACCATCATCCTTCGCTGGCTAATCGCACTCGGTTACCGGAGCTGATTGGAGCGGCGCCAGAAGAACGCCACAAGAGGGATGGATTTTCCTGGCATTCGCATCAGCTTAGCCGATTAGCGTGCCGCCGGTGCTGGTGCGACCCCCGGACCGGGCGTACAAAAATAGCTCGTTTGCTTCGTGCCACCTCAGGACACGCCACCTGAGGGACGCAGGGACACCGAAGCGAAACAAAACAAAACCGACAGGAACGAGACAACGATAAAGCAAAAGTAAAACTCCAAACCACCCGCACCGGAGCGACTTCTTCCGTTTACAAAAACTTCGCTCCCCGGTGGAATTATTTGTATTCTTTATTTTCTTGCCGCGGGCGATGCCTTTGGCAGGCGGAAGTGTGGCACTACGCAGAAGGAGCCAGTGGTACAGGCGTCGCAGGCATTAGCGACCGGGGGGCGCAGTACAACCGGAAACGAATCTTTGTTAATTACACCTGAATAGCCGCAATTAGGGCGCGCGTTGATAAAGTTGATAAAGATCCACCCTGCCCAGCTCCTTGACCAGCTCCTCTCACAAACACACACACGCGCTTCCGGCGGCGTTGCTGCGCCTGTCCCACCGAGCCTCGTGTAACTCCGGCCAACCAGGTCGGCTGCGTATAATCCTCGCCTCGCGCGCTGAATTCCGCGTAATCAGAACCGTTTCCGATTTAGAAACTTCGCAGCTGCACGGACTTATCATGCGGGCCCACCACGTCGCGCACAGGAACACCCGGGACTTGCTTCCTTCCAGGAATTCCAAAGTTCCACCGCACGGAACAGAAAAAAAACGTTCAGTCACCGTTCCGGGCCCGTGGGGTGGGATCGTTATCGAAGGAGTGCAAAAAAAGCCACCCACCCAGTGCGTACACTCCCGATCGAGTATCTGTATTTTGTTTTTCACTCAACAACAGTCTCTCCTGCTCTCACTGCTGCTCAAGCATTGGAGAGATAGGCGCCATTGCCATTGCCTTCGTTGCCAATTTCGCTCGCCAGCACGAAGTTTAGGCTTCCACCTTTTTTCCCCCACTTGCTTGTGGCATTTCTGTTTTGCTGCCTATTTTCCTCCCCATAAAGGGAAGTGACCGTGGGGGCCAGGTTTCTCAACCGATGATTAAAAGGTTCACCGCCACAAGGACACAAGGAGCGAGCGCGGGCGCGCGCACGCTCACATCACCAGCGCAGGGTAGCTAACGAAGAAAAGCCAATTTCCTTTCGCACACCCCACCCAACCCAATCACGCCCGCCCATTCCCGGTTTCGGCGGGTTTCGGAGGCAGATTGTGGGCAGAACTTTTGCGTGGAAGTCTCGCATCGCACGTTCGTTAATAAAGCAATTAAACGCTGATTTATGGTGCGGGATTAGTGTTTGTAAATTCCGCACAAAACGACCGACCGATTTGGGCCGCTTTCGATGGCGAAGTACGAGACAACAGAATCAACGCACCGCGCGGAGACGCCACGGTGTGGTCAACTGTGAGCATTAACGCATCATTTGGACAGACCCCCTGCGAATGGAGAAAAAAACAAAAAAAAAAACGTTTTACCGGTAGTGTATTGTGTTTGCTTTAGAGCATCTTCCCGTGGAGTTGGTTGTTCGGCACCGGAATCCCGGCCACGAAGCGAAACAGGCGAAATATCACTTCACTCAAGTGATTCAGCGGATTTCAGCCCATTTGTCACACTTCGGGCTCGCAAGCCGCAGCCAGTCGGAAACGGCGATCGCGCCATCGCACCACATAAAGTAAAATCAGTCGCACGCAGGCATTAGCGGACGGTTCCGTCGTACGCTTTGTCGTCCTTTCTTTACGACGATAATGAACTAGCGACCGAGCGCTGGCCACGTTAATGTGCTGCAGGATGACAAAATGACTTCCAATTAGAGGGGCTTACTAAACGCTCCGGCCTGAGGATGCTGTAATTTACTGCGTTATTAGTCGACGATCGGAAAGTCTCTTCGATAAGTGACGACACTCATGGGATTGTGCATAAGGTTATTGATTTTTTTCGCTAAGGTTTGTGATTGCCTTCGCTTTTTCCTTGTGTTTTAATCATTCTTCAATATTTTGAAGATTCTCGTCATTCTTGCACGCTAAAAATATTGTCTTTTGCATGTTACAAGCTTCTATAATCTAACCACTGGCCGCAAATTCGAGATGTATAATATTTGCATTGTACTATATCTATTCCTTGCCTTGTTTGTGTAAATGTGATAATATTTAACTGCTTCAAAATATAACTAAAGTCGACTATCTAAGAATACACTGAATACAATGAAGAATACACTCAGAATACACTGTCTAAGAACAACCTGTCTGAATACACTCTTTGACAACTATCTATAAATAACTTACTACATACTGATTGACAATAATAGTAATAACACAAATTGTGTAACAGGTTTGTTTAGATCATAGTTTTACACGTTTTATACAAATAAATGAATCGTCTCAATCTACGAAAAGACGATAACAACACTGTATATCGCAATGTATTGAAAGCAAACGTCCCATTCGATAAGGTTTATTAAGACTAGGTAGACGGAGCATTAATAATGCGATAGCAAGGTTTTGCTCACATCGCATTGCTTTGGACTGAAGATTCTAATTTGCACCAAACGTTATACAATATGTACAGCCACATTGATAATAACGACGCTACTCACTGTTGAAACATTAAGATGCATGCATACCTTTAGGCGTCAAGTCACCTAATAAACAAACATTACACCACTGACGATCAGACTAAGTCACTAATCACTTAAAAATGACTGAATAGGTGGGTTCCCACGAGTTGAACTTTTGATGACGAACTTCACGCACACTAGTACCGGATTACCTTTTCTGCTAGAAAAAGACTCGGCGAACATAGCTCACTAATACATTGACAAAAAATTTCGCAGATCGTACAAATTCGAGCAGAGTTCGACTCGTGTGAACCCACCAAATATCTCACCTTTATATATTTTAATAGTATTAGCATAGTAATTACACTAGAACAAACGAAATAAATGGTAAAAATAGTTGCTTATAGTTCCGATTGCACACACTCAATTAACTCAACGTAAAGTGTATTCCGCATAAAATCAAACTGCAATAAAGCTGAGTTTTAATACCACTACAGGTAAAAATATTACACTGAAACAATGCAGCAAAACTCCTCTACACAAAAGCATGGCTAGTCTACTTTATTAGCCAACTTAAAAAAAAGCAAATCTGCAATGTTGCCAGTCACGCCAAATGAAATGCCAATGTCGCCATCTATCCCTCGCACGGCAGCGTGCAGCAGAAAACAACTGCAACTGCAAAACAATCTGCTGGAGCAAAATCGATTAAAACTACCCCCTCGGGCTGATACGTACACGCTCTACCGCTCTCGTGCCAACCTTCTAGCCAGCCAATAAGTACGAGGCAACAGATCGATCAATCGCGCTATCGGGAAGTAATTAATTTATCGCACACATTTCCCGAAGTCAGCCCAATCATCTGCTGCTGCTTCTATTGCTGCTTCTACCCGTTAGGGTTAGACATTCGAACCGAAAACTTCCATCGGTGCGATGCGCCACCGTACAGCCACACGGCATACCATAGCCAGGGCGCAACAAATTGAAAAACTACCCACCAACCAGCTGGACCGAGGCTAAAACCTCGTGTTGCAGCTGGCTGGCGCATGGACTCGTACGTCGAACTTCGGGATCTCCAGGCCGCGGTTTGGTGGAGCTTTTTGCAACGCTGCATGTGTCGCGGTCTCAAGACCACGACCGAAAGCCACCGACAGCCACCGAACGTCGAACGCTGGCCAAACTGCTCGCGCGAACCGCAGAGGTCCTTTTCGATTGTTTCCGGACCGGGCCATTGAACGATGATGGCAAAGTGGGTTTTGGATAAAAGTTTTCAAGCGAGCAGAGACGCAGAAATGGAACAAAACCACGTGCCATCGGAAAGAATGCTGAATCTATTCTGGCAGACTGCGTCTGGTGTCTTTCCCGAACCGTAGAGAAGCCCGCCCAGTCTGGACGTTTCTCGCGCTGAAAATTATCGCCATTACTTCAACACCCGGCACCTTCTATCGGTCGGATCGAGATGTGCGGAACGCACGGAACGCAAACACTGTGTCTCCCGAATAGATTCCAATCTCGGGAGGCTAACCCGCGCGTAGTAAACGACGGCTAGGTGCTCTTGGGGCACGCGTCGAGTACAATTCCGTCCGCATGCCCAGTTCGAAGCCGCCCAGCTGCAACTGCGTGCAGAACGACGTGATCTATTGTGCATCGGTCCTTACCTGCGACGGACGAGGATGTGTTTATGTGCTGCACCATTTCCAACGCCACGTTGCCAGAACGATGAAGGATGCTTCTCTAAACAATAGCCTACCCTCTCATTCGTGCGGAGCGCACGCGGTGGTTTTACAAGCCCACCCAACCAAGACAATCCATTCGCTGACGACGCCTTTAGTGTCGCACCCGCCATTACTGGCGTATCTCAACTCGTCTGGCGCCTTGCGTTCTGTCCATCGTCACAAACGCGGCCGATGCCATTGTTTTGTCAAACCCCGTTTTTCCCGAGCCCAAAGTTGGCGGTGGCGTTCCTATTGTGCAGCACCCTCGAAAGCGCCCTCTGCCGGAATCGAATGGAAGCACACGGCGCACGGGCACAAATTGCGAACGAGGCGAGCGCGCTAGCCGTGAACAGACGGCCTGCCGGAGCACCAATTTCGGTGCCGGCGCAAGTAAATGTGATTGTACATGATGTTATTTTATCGCTGTTTGCCGCCATTTGTTGCCATCCGTGTGCGGCGTTTGGTCGTGCGCACGTGAAGTGCGACGATAGCGGTCGCCCGTGGTCCGATGTCTTTAGGTTCTAGCGCACTGCATGCGTGATGCACGTATCAGGTGGTCAAAAAGATGTTTTAAGGAGTCTTTGTCTAAATATGCGTAATAAGTGGCATGAAACTTTCATGGCATGGCAATGAAATTTCTATTATTGTATTGTTTTCAAAAACATTTTCATACAGTGGCAAAACACGAAGATTAAACCTGGTAGCCTTCACTTGAAGCTCTTATTCTGCTTTGTATTTATCGGTGCAATTACCTCAAGTAGGCGTAGGCCTACCATTTCTGGCCTACTTTGACTTAACCATTCAAAATTCGAACACTCAACCAGCCCTGTGTAAAACCACATGAAAGTCCCCAAACGTCTGCAGTTAGGCTATTTAAACAGATAACTAAATAGTTATGAATAATTAGTTCGTAAATACTGCATAGTTATAATGTATTTAACATAAAATAACACGTTTAGTCCTTTGAGGCGAATCAAAACCGCTGACCAAAATATCAAAAGTTCATCTACAGTCAAATCATTTAACGATATCTCCAAACTGTTATTTACATTTTTGTATATAGTTTTAGTTAGTCCAGCTGAACAATTACATTAGAGCAACGTTTGGAGACAACGATTTTGGACATCGCGCCTCATTTCTTCGCCCATTGTCGCGGCCCAATCTTGTGATCTACGAACACGCCGTAGCCGTGCCGTTCGAATGTCCTCCTCGTCTCGCACACCGTGCTCGCAACTCGTTACGCGACTGACATCAGTAACAACGGCACGGGAGTGCTTTCCGTACGCTCGACCGCGCCGAACGAAACGGCACACATGATTTATGTTTATAAATACAATCGTTTCGTATATTTAAATTAAATACGCCAACAGCAGTTCGAAGGCACTTCGCACTAGCGCCTCTCGATGGTTTCACCTTCTCTACTCATGCCCCCCAAAAATCGAGCAACGTCCCTTTGTATGCTGATTGCAAAATTATGAGCCAAAAGGGTTCCATGGGCAAGAAAACGCCAATTCATCGCGCGTGAAGCTTCCACGGCCTGCCGAGCGTTTGCCCGAAGCGGCCACTACGGTAGATAGGGCTGTAGATTGTTACTTGTGTGTGTCCCTAACCACAACCTTGCATCGGGTGTGTGCTGTGTAGAAGCCTATCAAGAGGATGTACACTTAAATGGATTCGACGGATTTTCGATTAGGCTGTGCGTTTTGTGCATTTTACAAATCGATTGCATGTACGAAAGGAGGAAATCGTTACACTCGTACACACGGAAAGGAGTTCTTGTCATCGATTATCAATTCGAATCCATATGCGTGTTGTATGTACATTTCGGGTTGGCTGTGAAAGCGAAAAATTCAGAGATAACTTCGTAACAAAACAGTAAAAAGCAAATAAAGTTAAAATGCAAATCATGTCCCATAATAGCGAGTTGTGAGTTGATTTACCGTACAATATTTCAACATTTTTCGGACGGAATGATGCAATGTGCTCTATGCAGAGGCTCTGTTTTTATCGGCCTCGATTAGGACAACAATGAAAAAACTTTTTCGTTTTTGTAAAGGTGAAAAAACCCTACTTGTCGCCATTTGTTTAATGAATGTGGGTTAAGATAGCTCAAGAAAATTGAATAAAAAATATGTATTAAAAGTGTATGTGTGTATGCCAATTACACCGTTGAGAGATTTAAAAAAAAATCTAAAAGTGGCAAAGTAATTGAATTTTAAAAAGTTGCGGTTAAAATTACCGCTTTCGGTACAAATAGGTATAGTACAAAACCCGGTCTTTGTAGTGTTAAGGTAGTGCGCCTGCACATATGCAACATGCACAACACCATAATATTTTAACTCTGCTCTTTTATCTTTTTGAAGATCTGCTACGATATACACCAGATGAAAACAATATCTCAAACAAAACGCAACGAAACTGAGCTCCATTGAGCGATGAAATTAAAGTAACGGTCACAGTGCAGGGCATCCGATCTGAGACATCCCGCAACCGGCTAGCAGCCGGGGATTGTGCATGAATATTTCATATTTAATCTGCAGAGTTTAATTGTGCACATTACCTATTTAAATGGGACCCATCATTCGCAGTCGCAGCCAGACAACCGGCTATCGAGACGCTCCGGCAACGGAGAACAATGGTGAACAAGACGAACACACGCAGGCACACACACACACACACACACACCGAAGTACTCGGGATCATGATTTGCCAGTAGCGGCATCGGTTTCCGAGGCGTTCTCGCCCACCGCTGCAACCGGAATTGCCATTTTGCGCTCGCTTTTCAAATTCGAAAACGATCTTACCGACCGATACTTTACTGCCCGCTTGGCTAGACACTAGGCACACCAGAAAGGGCAGTCAGGTGAATAGCCTCGGCGGGCCACCGGAAAGGTCCGGAAACCGAAAGTCGACCCCTTCCATTCCGGAGCACGGTCGCTTACTGCCGCACTCGGCGGGACAGTCGGACACGGACCTGGAAACGGTAATTTTCATTCAAATTCGATTAAGCTCGTTAGCTTCGGGTTGGGAATTCGGCCCGGGACACGGTTCCCTGATCGCTCTGATTCACGTGATCCCGTGCCCGAAGAACAATGCCGGGCGGTTTCGGGTTTCCTGTGTGACCGGGTCCGAAGTTCAGACACAACGATACAAAAGCCGGCGCTAGTGCGGTGAGTTGGATTTAATTTTTATCCACCGACTCTTCGCTGGATCCGACGATGATTGCTTTCAAGCGCCAATCAACAGTACTTCACGCGTTCCCGTGAATTTACTGACATACTTGCCTGACTTTGAAACTTAAAATGTTGAGTTTTTGACAACGAACATCTCTTTCTCTTCCAAAAACTTCAGAACTGCTCTTTCATTTATTTTCCTTACGACGATTTCATCCATATGCCCAACAATACGAACACGTGTGCAGTGAAACTCTCCGTAATCACTGTAAATAACGTACAAATCCACCGACAATGGCGATTAATTATCCCAACGAAACCGGGGTGCTAGGTGCCAAAGTGAAAAGACACAAAAGGATGTGCAAGTTTGCATAAAATTTTATTTTCACCCAACACCCAACCCAACCAACAGCCCGCAACCTTCCACGAGACTCGAAGTACGCAAAGCAGGAGCACAAAACTTCCTTCCCAGCATAATGCAGGCGTTTACTTTTATCCAGCACATCCCACGCCCGTCCGGTTCCCTTCCCCGGAGCGAAGTATACTAACAGCAGCCCTGCAACAACAACAAAAAATACGACGTCAGCCCGGATACGACCGAGTTAACCGAGTGCTTCCGTGGCGTCCGAGATCAAGCTGCCCGCAACGGCCAGCCCGGACCGTCCCGGGCATGAACATCGTTTTGCCTATTTCCAACGCCTTTACGGTTGGCATTAATTGCAATTAGAAGCACATTATCAATCCCACACCGCACACCGCCGGGCTTTGCTGGGCCGTACACCCGGATGAGGCCCTGGGCCCTGCTATTGTTACTCCCCGGGATTACGGCCGAATCCCAGTGCGGAGTCGAAAGGATTAACTTCCCCCCTGCCGGAGAGTTGCCACCCGAAAGGTGCCGAAAAGGGGTGATTACGCACCGGTTAAGAAACTGGCCGCAATCGGCACCGAATTGACCATCGTACGACGAAGAACCGTGTCATCGTCGTCGTCGGGTCCCTCCAGGACCCGGGGAACCGTGCTCGAAGGCAGAGCGTACGCAACAAATTCGCACTGATCCCTTGCGAGGCGTGCTTTGGCAGCAGCCTTTCGCTTGCATGACCCTTGACCGAATGGCCGCAGCACCCGGCAGCGGCAGATTCCAAGAGCGGCCGGTAATTATTATGCCGCACACACACACACACACACACACCGAAGTACTCGGGATCATGATTTGCCAGTAGCGGCATCGGTTTCCGAGGCGTTCTCGCCCACCGCTGCAACCGGAATTGCCATTTTGCGCTCGCTTTTCAAATTCGAAAACGATCTTACCGACCGATACTTTACTGCCCGCTTGGCTAGACACTAGGCACACCAGAAAGGGCAGTCAGGTGAATAGCCTCGGCGGGCCACCGGAAAGGTCCGGAAACCGAAAGTCGACCCCTTCCATTCCGGAGCACGGTCGCTTACTGCCGCACTCGGCGGGACAGTCGGACACGGACCTGGAAACGGTAATTTTCATTCAAATTCGATTAAGCTCGTTAGCTTCGGGTTGGGAATTCGGCCCGGGACACGGTTCCCTGATCGCTCTGATTCACGTGATCCCGTGCCCGAAGAACAATGCCGGGCGGTTTCGGGTTTCCTGTGTGACCGGGTCCGAAGTTCAGACACAACGATACAAAAGCCGGCGCTAGTGCGGTGAGTTGGATTTAATTTTTATCCACCGACTCTTCGCTGGATCCGACGATGATTGCTTTCAAGCGCCAATCAACAGTACTTCACGCGTTCCCGTGAATTTACTGACATACTTGCCTGACTTTGAAACTTAAAATGTTGAGTTTTTGACAACGAACATCTCTTTCTCTTCCAAAAACTTCAGAACTGCTCTTTCATTTATTTTCCTTACGACGATTTCATCCATATGCCCAACAATACGAACACGTGTGCAGTGAAACTCTCCGTAATCACTGTAAATAACGTACAAATCCACCGACAATGGCGATTAATTATCCCAACGAAACCGGGGTGCTAGGTGCCAAAGTGAAAAGACACAAAAGGATGTGCAAGTTTGCATAAAATTTTATTTTCACCCAACACCCAACCCAACCAACAGCCCGCAACCTTCCACGAGACTCGAAGTACGCAAAGCAGGAGCACAAAACTTCCTTCCCAGCATAATGCAGGCGTTTACTTTTATCCAGCACATCCCACGCCCGTCCGGTTCCCTTCCCCGGAGCGAAGTATACTAACAGCAGCCCTGCAACAACAACAAAAAATACGACGTCAGCCCGGATACGACCGAGTTAACCGAGTGCTTCCGTGGCGTCCGAGATCAAGCTGCCCGCAACGGCCAGCCCGGACCGTCCCGGGCATGAACATCGTTTTGCCTATTTCCAACGCCTTTACGGTTGGCATTAATTGCAATTAGAAGCACATTATCAATCCCACACCGCACACCGCCGGGCTTTGCTGGGCCGTACACCCGGATGAGGCCCTGGGCCCTGCTATTGTTACTCCCCGGGATTACGGCCGAATCCCAGTGCGGAGTCGAAAGGATTAACTTCCCCCCTGCCGGAGAGTTGCCACCCGAAAGGTGCCGAAAAGGGGTGATTACGCACCGGTTAAGAAACTGGCCGCAATCGGCACCGAATTGACCATCGTACGACGAAGAACCGTGTCATCGTCGTCGTCGGGTCCCTCCAGGACCCGGGGAACCGTGCTCGAAGGCAGAGCGTACGCAACAAATTCGCACTGATCCCTTGCGAGGCGTGCTTTGGCAGCAGCCTTTCGCTTGCATGACCCTTGACCGAATGGCCGCAGCACCCGGCAGCGGCAGATTCCAAGAGCGGCCGGTAATTATTATGCCCGCACCCTCGGGCACGATAAGTTAATCGGAGATGCAATTTGAATCGTTTGCATTTTTTAACTGACAATCCCGACCCGGCTCATCAATTGTCATTTGCGACGTGTCCCTACGATTATTCTCGTCCGTGCTCGCCCGGCAGAGTAGGCCGGTTGTTTTATCCGAGCGAAAGTGGTTTAGGCTAGACTGGGGGACGGAGACTTCATGGATAGAGCGGTCGATTGTGGCATTATGTTATGCGCTCATAACTTCATGTTAACGCTGCTACCAACAGCTTACGTAAGATTCTGCTAAGGCGCAGGATGGCCACCATGGCAAGATAATTGGGTGTGAAACGCTGCTACAAATTTGTACCGCGTGGTTGACCGGTTTAAATTAAAAAGATTACCAGCGCGATAATGGGCAGTTTAAGTACAATGGATGGATTAATGTATGTTGATACAATTGGTTCGGGATAAATTTGGACGCCAACATTATATCGATTCTTTATTATTTATAAGTATGACGGCCTGTTCTGACTAACATTATTCTTTTCAGGACATTTCCTTCCTGTCTTTTGACTTTATCCCGGGCATACTCGGTTGATAATGTCACTTCTTCGAATAAAATATACTGTTGGAGATTCGTAGCGCCTAAATGTATGCAACGACAGGTAACTGTGCGATAATCGATTAGATAAAGTTGTTATAGGATACGAACTTAAAGAACAGGCGTAACAGGCGTCTCAGGCAGAGCATAGCCACTAAATTGTAGCCTATACACAGCATAGGCCCCCTTAATATCACACACAAAATAAAGCAAAAATAGCTAAAGACTTGATGTTTGATTCATATATTATCTACCTCACAAGCTTTGGAATCCATTGGTGGTTCATTGATGGATAGCTTATACTAGATACTCCTTAAACCTCGTTTACATGAAGCGGAAATTATGTCAGTGCTGTTAGTCCATTTATCTGTCTAAATCTTTTTTGAGTTCGACTGGCGAAACTCAAGCGCAACTCGATATAAACAATCCTTTTGAGCTAGATTGTTTACAAATATAGATATTTGTACTAAGAGTAATATGTTTTAGTCATTGATGTATGTTCATTTAGCGAATTATGCGATAAAGGTGAAAATAACTAGTAAATTAAGCTAACTCCATCTCTAGCACAGCTAGCTTACAAACTGTCGTGTCTACACAAAGCGATGCGAATAGTCTCTTGCCCGTTTTGTTGCTCCAACAACCCAATAATTGAAACTATTTGATAGTATTAAGTGCGGTCAGAATTTTCAGTATAATTTTGGACCATACCATACGTATACATTAATAAAAACATAAGTTATACCTTATTTGTACGAATTCGATGCTTGTATAACTAGTATAACTAGCTTATTTTCTGGTTCCGTTAGTAGCTATAGCTCCACTCAATTTGTCAAAGATTTGAGGGATAAGACAGTTTCCAATTTTTTCCAAAGAATATTTGCAAACTTTTTTGGCAAATCAGTGGCAATTGGCCGACGCACGAAACGAATTCGACCGCATTAGAAAGCATTCCAGCGCATAATTGCCGCACATTCCGTCGGCAACCGGAAGCGCAAAACTAATGTGCTCCCGATCCCTCCCCAAAAACATCGTCGACCACTCGCATAAATCTCGTCAACAGATTCCTTCAAGATACATCATCCTTCGCGACAGCTCCCCGCCACGCTGGGCCAAACGCTATGCCAAACGCTAACAGTGTCCTTTTCCTCGCCCGCAGGGTTCACCATACCGCTCAACGACTTCCGGACGTTCAAATGTGGGCCGAACGGCAACGGCAACGTGAACACCAATCTCATCAACGTGAAGACCAACTCCTCCCGGCATCTGTCGGTAAGTGCTTCCTCCAGCAGCGCCAGCACGGACGCGGACCACACCGCGTCCGGTCCGATCGTAACGATTCGCGCGGCAGCGACGGCAGCATCCACCGGCCAGGCGCACCAAACGCTGCTCGCATCGATAGGCGCAAAATCTGGCCGTAATAATCCTAATTATGGCATCAGCAGTAACAATAATGGGCCGAGCCGTCGCGATGGCACCGGGGCTTCGACGACGACGACGACGACGGCGGCGCCATCGGCCCCAACGATGGCAACGCTAATTTATGCCGAAACATCCCCCGTTGCGCCGATGATTGTGGCGGCGGCCGCTGCAGCTCAAGTGTCCGATAAGAGGCAAGATAAATCATCGCTCGTGCCATCGTACCACAGGGCCGTACCGGCGGCAACAACAGGTCGACAACAGGCGTCTCTGCTGCTGCCGACGCCTTCCACCGCGGGTGGGTCACATCCCAACTCCCAGCAGCAGCAACAGCATCGTCCGGAGCAACAGTCAAGTGCCGCCATTTACCAGACACAGCAAACGCCGTCACCCCCGACGTCGGCGGGCGAGTCCGGGTCCACCTGCTACGACACCACCGCGGCCATATTTCGCGATCGCAGCATAGAAGAAACGGAAGCCGCACATGATTTATTGTCACTGTCGCAGAGCCTGCCACCGCTGACCGCACCGTGCGTCGTCACGATCCTGCACCCGGCCGGGGCCGCCCCGTCCACCGCGGCACCACCCAGCCCGACCGGCCGCCGCCCCAACATCCAGCTGACCAATGGAGCACAAACTCACCCGAGCACCGGCGGCATCATCAGCATCGTGGAGGCTGCCACGGCCGCTAATTACCAGTGTCCGTCCGTCGGGTCGGGCCCGATCTCGATGATAATACCCTGCTACGAGCTAACGACGGCCATGTCCCCGTCGGACGGCGAGGGTGCCACGATGAAAATCATCTCACCCCCACCGACGGGCCCACTGACGCCCCCGACATCGGAACACTCGTCCGACACGGAGTGCTCCGGCAGTTCCGCCTCACCCGGGACGTCGTCCGCGCTATCCTCGCCGCGGTCGTCGTCGAGTGTGTTCTCCTTCGCCCACTCCAGCGCCTCGTCAGGATCTTCCAAGTATTCGGCCACACGCGCATCGAACTGTGGTCCACCGGCGACCGAAAGTGCTCCAAACGCACGCCGCTTGAGTCGCCGTCCGCAACAAGCGTCTTCTTCCACTGGCAGCAGTTCCGTCACATCCGTAATCGTCAACGGCTCAACGCTTACGACCAGCACGGTGACGCGCAAACACAAGACGTCCCCGGGGGCCGGACAACCCGCGGCCAAAGTGTCCGTACTAGCGGGCGGTCCGAGTTCGAAGGTGGTCGTCGCAGCCGCACCCGGCCAGAAGTGCTCCGGGAGCAAGGCGGCCGAGCTGTACACGTACGACGATCTCATCTCGAGCGATGGCCGCTCGAAGAATCGCAAGAAAGCTTCCAAGGACTCCCAGTCCCAGTCAAGTCCGGCGGCGGCGTCGTCGGCCGGGGCAGGATCCACGCACTCCTCCAGAAGTGGCGCGTGTGCCGCGAAGGCCGCGAAAGTGGACGGAACCGATGACCCATCCGCTGACTGTGACTTGGACAGCTCGGCCGGTGACTCCCCGGGCACACCGTCGGGTGGCTCCACCGAGAAGGGCAAGTATAAGTGTCCGGAGTGTGGCAAGCAGTACGCCACCTCGAGCAACCTGTCGCGCCACAAGCAGACGCACCGCAGCCTCGACTCGCAGTCGGCCAAGAAGTGCGTCACGTGCGGCAAGGCGTACGTGTCGATGCCGGCGCTCGCGATGCACCTGCTGACGCACAAGCTGTCCCACAGCTGTGGCGTCTGCGGGAAGCTGTTCTCGCGTCCGTGGCTCCTCCAGGGACACCTACGGTCGCACACGGGCGAGAAGCCGTACGGGTGCGGCCACTGCGGTAAGGCGTTCGCCGATCGGTCCAACCTGCGGGCGCACATGCAGACGCACTCCACCGACAAGAACTTCGAGTGCGGCCGGTGCCACAAGACGTTCGCCCTGAAGTCGTACCTCAACAAGCATCTGGAGTCGGCCTGCTACAAGGACGACGATCCGAACTCGGGGAACTCGTCCGGTGGCGACGGCAGCTCGCCGGTCAGTGTGGTCGGTGGCCGGAAGATCTACCACAGCAGCCAGGACATCGATCGGGACGAGTACGCGATGCGGATGGCGAGCAGCAGGCAGAACTTCCACAACGATGACAGCTGCTCCACCACCACGATCGACGTGGTCACGGCCGACCCCGGGGACGACGACGATGAAGAAGATATCGATATCATCACGACGTAATGGACAGCGAAGTCTGTGCTAGGCACTGTCCCTGCCATGACCAGGAACCGAATCTAAACTTCCGTCACTGCTATCTTCTTTATTTGTGGAGCAAAAACTGCTTCTGAAGTCACTCTTTACCACTGGAACTGCGTAAGACACCGACGATACGGCGTTTTTTTTTCAGATATCCCTCACATCAGTTCTTCTTCCACTCCTCAAAATTCGTCAATTTGAAGCCCACAAAAACTCAAATCAACCCACCCATGATGAAGCACCATGATACCGCGACCTGAGACCTTCCTGTCATCCGTACTTCGCAACGGAAAAGTCAGGCCGGAAATGTCAGACCCCGTTTCCGCTTTAGTCTCACTCGCTACGCTCGAAAAACCTCCGACCCGGTGGTACAGGAAATTGACAGAAAATCAAAAATTCCTGCTCAATATGACCTCCACCTACATGGTGGCAGACGAGTCCAGGAGGTGTGAAAGACTGTACTGTTTCATTCCACGCCTTTCGCTTTATGTATCCCTGCGCCGGTTGCGAAACGGTAGACGGCTTTCCTCCACCGGAAGGCGGAAATTAGTTGGATTTATAAATCCGGCTCGTTTACGCTGGCAACGGACACGAGCGGGTTCAGTTCTGAGTGTAATATGAATCTAAT
Source organism: Anopheles cracens (assembly GCA_002091845.1). Lineage (NCBI taxonomy): Eukaryota > Metazoa > Arthropoda > Insecta > Diptera > Culicidae > Anopheles > Anopheles cracens. The sequence goes on from KZ072402.1 coordinate 99,412, forward strand.
GCACTTACCGGTGTGCACGGTAGGCCTCTGTGTGGAGCAAATGTTTGAAAAATCGGTTGGAACGGCCTTGTGCTACTATTTGAATTACGTTCTTACCATCCGCCTACTACGATGTCGTCCCTCGGCAGAGGTTACTTTGACAATCTCCTTGAAACTAATCAACCCACTGCAAAGTAGTCCGTGCAAATTTGAATAACTTTGTTGCAAATTACAACAAATTGAAGAATTTGTGCGCTACGCGACATCACCCACTACACAGCATTATAGTCAGGATAAAAGCTCCCAATATTTACCGACAGCGACAACAACGGCACCGAAAAAAAGCCCTTCCTTCTCCCATCCACCCAGCCTTCTTCGCCGTGGAGAATGACATTCCATTTACGGAACGCCTCACACTTTCCGGCACGAACGGCAGCGCCGCCGCTCGCCCGTGCCGACGTGACAGAAGCGCGCATTGATGAAAAGTAATTTCGAAAGAAAATAAATTACTTTTAAATGATGACTCATTGCCCGCTCCATGCGGGCGTCACGATACGACGAGCCCGCGCGGGCATAGTATCGCCACCATGCGCCAACCGGAAGCGAACGGTGCCTCCACCGTCGCGCCGGCAAAAGGTGGACTCGATTTGTGCGTTGCGCTGGAATTCGCTCGAAGACGTTCATTAAGGGAGCGCCTTTTCGGGTCTTTTGGCGTGCGCCTTCCAGCACAGAACTACGCAAATATTCCGCACCGAAACCAACAGCCTCGGTGTCCCCTCTCCGGTCTCCGGCGACAAGTTGAGCGGAATGCAAAACAACTAGTTCGTTCGTTCGCGTTGCGCGCGTTTGCCGGTAGGGGGCGCTTCGCGGTGATACTACCTGCGCGGGGAGTGGAGCGAGCACGCGATTTGTCGAAGCGACGCTTCTTTTCCAAAAGGACGCCGACTTCCGAGAACAAAACCGTTTCGCGTAACGCGTAACATCCTGACGCTTCGCTACAATGTACGAAACGGCAAACAAAACACGTTAAAGAGGAGTTGGGAGCCTTCCCACCGGAACTAGCACACCGTCTAGTCTGGTGTGGGGAGAAAGCAGCAGGGGTGACGTCGGGGCGTCATTCTAAACTAGCTCCGACCTACCAGCCCTCTTCCAGCAGACGATAATGATGATGATAAGGTTTGGAAAATGGCGCAACAGGATGTACGCTCGGTTCTACCTCCCGCAGCGGATATTGGCCTGCGGGCGTGGAGGAAGGTTGCCTTTCGAAGCAAACTTGCCAAGTGCTACTACATTGGACGTAACGAGCGCGACTGCCCTCGCACACACACACAGTCACTTTATTAATGGATCGCATCCCACCGCGTGGAGCTCGAATCCCGTGGAAATGTTTTCCATCACAAAATGGTTTAGTTCGGTTTCCGCTTTCTGTTTTTGTCATGGGTGGTGTTTCTTTTTCTCTTTCTCTTTCTCTTTCTCTCTTACCTCATTCTCCAGTCCCTTCGCGTTCGCTCTATCTATCGATCTTGCGACAGTCAATTTCGTTTGAAAAATTGCGTTATTGGAAATTGATGACTTCTCGGCCAGCAAATGACAACCGGAATTTGTTTCCCAGCGCGGCCAGATTGTGGTGGCGTCATTGTGCGTGTTTTTTATGCTTCTCTTTTCACTGGGACGCTAGATAGATTTTCCCACAGCGTGATGTGATGGGTGACGTTGGCAAAGGTGACAATTTTCATGTGTAATCAGTAAATCACAGCTTACTACGGAGGAAGTGTCACGTACTGTTGGAATGAAATTGAGACCGGAGAGAGATACTGCGGGCAAGGCACCTACCTACCTGCCGGTCTTACCTTTTCTAGCCATCAAAAAGAGTTTATTATGGAGGCACAGAAAAAATGTTTCGTCAAAATTTAACGATGGTCAGGTACTATCGACGTACGGCATCAAAATTCAAACCATGTACAGCGGCGGTTGTGGAGCACCAACAATAACAACAACAACAAAAACCCGTCATAAACTCTACGCCACCCTTGATGGGTCGGTTTCGTAATGACACCTTCCATCAATCTTCACTATTTTCCGTCAAACCTATCCAGCGAGAGTCTGGCACTGTTTTAAACAGCCCCGGAAGAAAGATGTTGCGCCATTCTGCGAGCGATCAAAATACGCTGCCGGCACCGTTTCGATCGTTGCCGCAACGATCGATAAATTTTTAACAAACGATAACGAACCGGATGGCAAGGAGTAACGAGAGCGGGACCTAAAAAAATCACTCCAAACGATATCATTCCCGACGTCCCGAGTTGCCCAGCCTACCCAACAACGGCGCACATCCATCAGGCCCGTATCGTCGTCAAACCGTTCCAGTGGTAAAGTCATTATCAATCTTCATTACCTAGTCGACCATGGCATGAACTTCATGACCTTTTGAACTACCTTCTTGTGCAATCTTCTTTTTTATCTGAATACTACAGTGTGCTGTAGAAAAAAAGCACGCACTTCTCACAACAGTCAAACTGAGTCGCTAAACCTTCTTCATCGACGTCGTCCGGCAAAGTACAAACCATGGAGGTGGAAGTCATGTTACAAGAAAACGCAAACGTCAATACTGACCGCACGGTATCGCAGAGCAGAGCAAGAGAGAGAGAAAAAAAACCACGGAGGCAAAACATTACGTTGCTATCGCAAGTGTCAATTATTTTATAGAAAAATGTTTCAGTTTTTATTGAATTTGGTAATGAAGCACAACCGTGCACTGGACGTACTGCTGGGGAGCGCAGGGCTAGGTAGCGTGTCAAGATGGCAGGACAGATAGGAACCGAACGATGGTGATTCGATTTGAGAGCAATATAGCGTAGCGGATAAGTTGTTGGAGACAGTGGACCGAGAAAGTGGACGAACGAAACAAATTCACCCGCATTTGCGAGGGTTTGGCAAACATACAAACAATTAAATGAAAAGCAATACACAGCGTCACTGCACTGCATGGCGAACAAAATGGTTGTTAAAATGAGATGAAACAAAAACTCTACTATCTACTATCAATTTCTGACATCAATTGGGGCCCCTCCCAGGCAATCGGGGCTGAGAACACATTCTTCCATAAAGTAGCGATTTGCTGACATTTTTTCTACTAGAGAGAAAACCAAACAACTTACTACTAGTACGATAGATTTATTTAGCGCATTTAGGACGTAGCGATTGAATCTTCTAGTATGGGTTGCTTTTGGTTTGGAGATTTAAAAACGAAGCGGTTTGCCGTGCAAAGGTAGTTCGTTCGATTGTTATTCAAATTCATAACGCTTCGGTTAGCGAGACAGTTCTTATCCACTACCCTTACTCAACTCATGCAGCAATCTTCTTCAGCAGCAACAAGAAAAAAAAACAACGATAGTTTTAGTATCGAACGCGAGTGCAATACAATTAGTAAGAGTAGTTCGTAAGAGGCCACTTTAAGGGTTAAGATAATAATAATAAAAAACGCAAGCATGCAAACCAGAGTGATCAAAAGATATAAGCGAAACAAAAAGCAAGAATCTGCAAACGATATACAGATGCGAAGTTATATATACACATATTTTAAGTAAGCAAAACCATGATATAAGCAATTTAAAGTAGTGAATGAGAATGCAATTCAAATTAACGACAGGCAACCGGGCGTTGTACCGGGCATCTGTACGCAATCTTTAGCACAGTTTAGCGAGCGTTCGGTGAGGGAAATGAATAAGCAATACATCACAATTGAACAAACCAATGCAACGAACACAAAGCAAGCGAGTAGCGTAACCAAACACAAATGTCCACATCGCGGCGCTGTGCAGCCGCTGCAACGCACTCATGCACTCAACATGGACCCAGGACCATCCAAATCAAAACGAAAGCAAGAAAGGACTTAAGGCGGACGGGTTTAAGCAAACACACCCACACATTCCACATCCCGCGCCAGTCGTCCCACAAACACCAATGCAAGCCGGTTCGGTGTGCAAAGTGTTCGCCGACGGGTGAATGTTTTACGCTTCCGATTGTGCAGTCCCTTAAGTTAGATTGAAGTGGCGCGTAGAATGGTAGCGACCATCAGTGATTTTGTGAGTGCTAGTCGTAGTCATTAAGCTGTAGATAATTTTCATCATCGCAAGTAGTAGTCTCAGCAGAGCAAGCAGCCGTTTGATAAGCAATAACATCACGATATTACGCTAATACCATCCGGGGGAGGAAGATTGCGCACGATAGTTGAGTTTTGTGATGTTCGGAAATGTGTGTCAATGCGCTAGTCTTTAAGGAGAAATTTTGTTTGGCGTTTAAGTATTCCAACTCGTACCACTGCGTACACAACAACGACAACGATGCTGGCAATGAATTTATCGTCGTATTTGAACAACTCTCCAGCAGTGGTCGTACATGCGGTGAGTTTTTGTTTCCAAGCAGATCCATCACATGTCAACAACATTAGATACTGTTTCCATATTTATTCCTCAATGTATGCTTGAGTAGAAAAAACGGTTTATGCATAATATTTCAATCTAATAACATTTTTTTATATTTATTGATTTATTTTGAATAAATATTTTAATTAAGATATTAGTATTGTTTATTTATTTATTACGTATTCTATAGTTAATTCTTCTTTCACAACAACGCATTGTAACGTTAGTTACATATTAATTATAAAATTGAAATTCTTCGATGCACATAATGCTTTCCGCCTAAAAGTATGCAGCTTTTTCGACAACATACATCATCCAGCTTATTTTTTATTAAACTGGACAATAAAACGTTAACAAACGTTTTTTTAGAACGCATTGCACAACTTTTGGCGCGATTTTGCTTTCTCAGTATGCGAAAAGTATGCAATGCACACGGTAAACGATTTATTTGAGCTATAGTTGACGGAGTTTAATAAAGCTTACCTGGTGTTAAAAAAGTACGATAGAAAATGTAAGAAATTGTGAGCTTCTGAAGGGCGCTACAAGTATTTTGGAAACGTAAACGATTAACGAAAATGTAATACAAACTTTCAGCTATTATGCTATGGTAGATACGATAGGAGCCTTCATGGAGGCAACAAATTGCATACTTTTAGGCGTACGTTTGGTTAGTTGAGCATAGAGCAAGTGTTTTTATATCAAGGCTTAAGTAATTTGGTAATATTTTTTATTGTTCGAGATTCAAATGGATACATCCAAACACTGATTTATGCCTGCTTTGTTTCACACTTCAAAACCATTCAAAAATTAGGCAATTACGTGGCTTTGTTATTTCAAGATCACACCTTCGAATACGAGAAACTTTTCACCACTGGTTCATATTGGGTTGAAGTTTAAAACTCCAAAGAGCGATGAAGTAGCCTTTTACATAAGCATAAAAAGGATGTTACTAATCAAATTTTTATATCCTACTTTCTTTACACGGACAAATGTACAAAATCCTAAAGAGTACCGCTCATTAACCTTCTCATCATGTGTTTGTGGATCACTCGCGAAACTCCAACGAACATTTGAATACAACTCTAGTACTTCACACCGCCAGTGCTGCATCTAGCACCTAACAGGCAGCCCGAACACAACCGACGGCTAATGAGTCTCGCACGGCGCATTGCGATAGCATTTATTCCCTCGCCCCCATCGCCCTGCCGGCGGCCCGTCTAGTGTATTTTAATTCAATCACACTCCATTTCCCGAACTTCCTTCCGGAGGCGCCGCGGGAATTCGTCCCCCGGCCGCACTCGACAGTGCCGCAGCGCCGAATGACAAATGCGGTCCGCTGACGAACCTGTAATTGCAACCGCACACGCAACACATGCGATAAATTTGTCGAGTGCGCGGGCATTACGACTTGCGCCAGCGTTGGCGCTGGCGTATAATGTGCGTAATGTAAGTAGTTGTTCGTCCATTAATTAAATCACACGCTGGTGGGCGAACCCGGGTGCCCGGGGGGTTATTGGTGCGCGCGTTGGTGCGATGTCCTGTGAGTGCCGGTAAGACACACTCAAGCTACTCCAATGCACCGCTGCTATTCCCTTTGGGATCTCGTTCGGAATCCATCGCTCCTACGGAGTCATTCACACAAACTCAGAACTGTCAATTTGTGTGAGTGTCTGTGTGTCTGTATGTGTGTGCGGTCGCTCCAGTAGAGAGAATAAAATGCAATCACGACATCCCGGAACAACGGCTCCAGGCCAACCGTGCCAGATAGGACACGGTGGCCGGTGGTGTCACCAGCAGATGATAAATTTTGTATCACACCCATTATCGCCCGGCCGATAAGATTAACTTCCCGTTGTTCGACATCCTTTCGGCCGGGAAGTCACGATTGATTGCCGGCGATGGAGAAGTCAATTCACTTACCCGGGATCGGATTGGGCGGACCTGCCCAAAAAAACTACGAACTCCGTTCGCCACCCTACGTTGTTGACGCTCCGGGGCTGTACCGAAATCAATCTCAGCCACGTCTCAACCGATGGGGGATCCAAACGGCTAAAATTATGCCCACTAATGGTGTGAAGACAATGGATTCGACTTTTAAATCGACGTTGCCACAAAAAAACAAAAACCTCCCATAATCAATGATCACGATTGGACGAGCACATGCGTGTGACACGGACACCGTGACCTGGCCGCATAATGGTACAGGCGGTTTGCGGAGGCGGATGCTCCAATAAGGCGATAAGGATATATTTTAACCCATCCATGCGTTCGCGTGGGGCGAGGACGACACAGCCGATGAAAAATGGATGACCATTTTTCGATTCATCTTTCTCCTCGTTTTATTCGCTATATTGCTCCAGTCCAGTCTCCTGCGCCTGCAATTGATAACCCCAGTGGAGAGAGAGAGAGAGATCAGATCGTGCCCGCCACAGGAACAGACACATGGAAGTGACACAACCACAACCAGTGCGCGCACGGTTCGGTGGACCCCGATGGACTCACGTGGGGGTCTCGCAAAATGGCCGCCTCACTTCGCACATCCATCCGTCCAGTGCGCACCCGGTGGGTGAAATTGAATCATCATTTTATCTAAAATATTATCTAAACTGAATTCAATTTCCGATCAAATTTATAACTCCGCCTCGCTTTGCGGTTTTTTTTATTTCTCGTGCGAACCATCATCAGCGAGGTCAGCGTGATCGCCCGGTGCGCCTGGAACGTACAGAATGTGAGAGAGAGAACCGAGACATTGGATTGATTCGTTCGTGCAGAATCAATGAGAAATGTTGCGCCAAGTGCAACGCCCGAGCTGGGCTCAAAATGCGACGAAGTAAGCTCAAGCGCGTGAAAAGCCTCGCTTTGGACGGTTCGGTGTACGGTACGGTTCGTGTGATGCACGACTCCCAATTCGATGGTCAGAGTGGAATAGTTCTGGTTTCGCAACAAAAAAAAAAGCAAACGCAATTCTAGATGTTCACAACCAGGCTGTCCGATTATCGAACCGGTTTGGGCCATTCTTTTCAGCACCGAAGATCCTTCGTTCTCGCTACGTTTGTCTTTTGACTTGCATCGCTAAAGCTTTCACCCTAGTGATGTGCCAGGAAGATCGACTCGAAGAGTGATTCATTTCATTTTAATGTTATGATGTTTTTTTTCTACTCGTGCAAGTTTACCTTGAATATTTCATAAACAATTTGTAGGACAAACTTGATTCTTTTGAGAGTGTTGTTAAACTTCTTATGGAATTCACACATTCCATCAAGGTTCGCAACGTTTCAATTCATTTTTTGATTCATTCGAAGAGTTAACTCTTTCAAGACTCAGGCAGGACTCTATGAGCCGTCGAACAAGACATCGAACAAAGCAAACACAGAACAAATCCAAGTAGTCATATGAAGGTGCTCCGACAGACATGACAGACATGCCAGACAAACAAGACATCCAACGAAACAGTTTGGTTTTATCTCGTATGTATCTTGAAGCTGTTTAAACCTGGTGGTTTCATCCTGTTAGTTGTCAGGAGGCGGATATTGGCGGCTGTTATTGTGTTTGTACGTTTACATAGTGGACTCTTCTGTCAGCCTTCAAGACAAGTTATATTACTTGTTCGAGAGTCGAATCATTTACGACTCTATTTGAGTGTATCGAAGACTACCGATTCTTTTTCGGAGTCGGGAGTATTATCTGCAATCGGCTCTCTTTGGAAGCTGACTGGTTGTTAAGTCATTTTATTCGATGCACACCATTTCGTTTGGTAAGAAGCCCCATTTTTGAAGTGTCCCACGATTTCTTAAAAGTAGAAACTTCCGACATTTATTTCATTCTTGAAAAACGAATCTTTTCGGCTCATTTATAGTGAAACTTTCATACTGGAGCTTCTTTTCGATAAAACCTGAAAAGAACCGACCGAGGTACATGTTCGATCGATTATTCAAAATAGTGTGAAGGACGCAGTCTTCAAAAAGAGTCGAAAGCACATCGCTAACACCCAGCCGCGTCCCATTGTCCAAATGCGAGACTCACCTCAAGGAACCGTTCCATTTTACACCCCATTCCGGGCACCACCATTTGAGGCGCTCGAATGTGCTCGCATCGGCGTGCGAATTTTCCAACGACCATCGGCGACGACATCGGCCGCGCGATGCTCAGCTTGTTGAATTTTATGGCCCCATTGACCACGGCATGGGCTACTGAGCGCATCGAAATCTCCCCGACGAGTAGCAGCACAAAAAAAGCTGGCTGGAGCTTACCGGCGAGAACAATCCAAACGACCGGCCCGGGTTAGAGCACTCGTAAGTCACTTAACTTCTTGCAATTCCCGCGACACGCGGCACGAGTGTCCCACCCCGGCGGGGTCGGTAACGATTTCGGGTTCGCAAAGTTTTCCACTCCGTCCACGCGGGAGTAAAACCGAAAAATGCCTTTTTTACTGCACGGAACGGATTTTACGCGTGCTGCCGTTGGCTCCTGTCCGGGCGCGGCAGCCGAATCGCCATCATTAACACACTCCGACCACCGTAAAGTGGAGCAGTGCACGGGTGTAAAGCCGTGTACTTAGCCGTGGGTTGGATAAGGGTGAAGTTAAACAAAAAAAACAAAACAAACAAACATACTCCAGACAGTTTCGCATCCAACGGGGAACCGATGCAATGTCCTTACAGCACACATCCCGGTCGCTGGATGGTGAGGTCATGTTTTTATGGTTATTGATTGTTTGTACACTCTTTTTTCGTTGTTGTTACGGTGTGCATTTAGTGCGCGGTCGTTGGGCGCGATCTGATTGAAAAGCACCCGATAAGGACGTTATCGGTTGGGTGCGCACATGAAATGTCCTCTCGGTTGCAGTCAATTGATTTGATTTTCTTGTTTTTTTGTGTGTGTGCGGATTTTCTCACTTGTATGTTGATTTGTTGGTGAACTGAGCTGAATTTACTGAGCTGAAGTATTTTCTCAAACTAATCTTAACTGAAAGTAATAAGTAATAAAACGATCTGATGACTCAAACATTAACAAAGCTGCAATAGAATGTTTCGTACAGCACTTATTATTTTTCAGCCTAAAGGTATGCATTCTGAACAACAAAATGCTATATTTGAAATTTATTTGTTCTGATTTCTTAATCAGCTTCATTTTTAAGAAAGTTTACAGATGATCCATTTTAACTATAGATTGTAAAATTTTGCTTCACAAATTATGTCAATTCAACGTATACGAAATTGGTTTGGTCTTAATTGCATATTTTTTGCACATATTTGCTTTATTTGTCCATTTGTCCTTAATAAAGCTTACCGGCTGGATAAGCATTTTTCAGCACAACACCAATAGAATCGTTGAGGTTTTGTGGAGACTAAACAAATAAATAGTCTAACCATGCGTTTATAAAACATTTAGTCGAGCGGATAGCATATTTTCGGTCCCATTCAGTGAATTTGCTCCCAGAAGTACGTAATCTATATTTTGAAAGGAGTAACTTTTGAATTTGCTTGCGTTTTTATACTTTCTTATGTACTTTCCGGTTGATTGCGAAGCTGATCGTTGCTATATCTAATGCGGCGTTCATTCCTTGAATTTCAATCGACCTTGAGCTGTTTAGTTATTTGATTTAATGACTGTTTAGTCATGCGAAATACACATTTCAAATTAAATGAAAGTGTTCAAATGTTAAAATAAAAACCTTTTATTATTTGGAATATAAAATTAGTAAAACGAAACTCTGTTTAGCTATTTCATGATAATTGTTTACATAACAGCGTAAATTTCATTATTCAGCCTGTAAATATGCAATCCTTACAGCTACCACTTGACAGATGAATTAGTATCGATTAATTTAATTGATTTATTCCAAATTTTAACCTTACGAAGAACAGTATAGGTTAACGGATTGCTATAATCTTGATACGATCGTATTGGAGGAAAGCGTTGAAACAAAACGCTACGTTGTTTATAAAGTCGACCCATTGCGGGAACAGACATTAAATATTTCTGGAATAAAAAATAGAATTTAAAACATAAAACGTAGGGCACAGAGAAACCATAGCATTTTTTTATGAAAAGAATTTAAAAATAGTCATCGCTAATTAGTAATTTATTCAGCAGCTAAATATTCAAAACCAAGCAATGATTCGATATTAAGAGGTTTAAATTCCCCTTATAGTTCACTAAAACGACAACATCGCTCAGATCAGCTCAGATACTCCCGAGACCATTCCATTCATTGAGCTCAACTTCTCCCACGATCGTAGACCAAGAACAGGCCAGCCAGCCAACTGTGATTATCGGTGCGTTTCAACCACTCCAGACAGCCCTCCAGCACTCGCGAACAAAAATCAAAGTCCGGTTGCCTGTAACGGAACGCAACAAGATGAAAAAAAAAGTTCGATTAATGCTCCCGCGTCCTAGTACGGGTTGTAAAAGTCATTAAAATTCATAGCATGGCCGTGTCCCCGCGGGTACAATTCCGCTGGAAACTGCGGGCTCGCCGGTGTGCGGTTTTTCGGTCACCCCGGAAAGTTCCCCGTTTGACCGAGGGGAAGTGTTGTTTGCGTTTCCCACCCGACCATCCAACGAAACGAAACAAAACATAAAAAAAAGCTCGCACGTCTAAACAACAATTGCACCAAAGCTGCCTTTTAACGGACCATGGCCACGGAATGGTGTTATGGTTCGTTTGCCGAGTGTCCGGGCGCGCCGCGAACGGGGCTGGTGTCGTCGCGCGGGTGAAGGATTGGCGGACGGTTGAACGCAAACTACGGCTGGAAAGCTGACGAAGCTTCAACGGCCGCAACGGGGTGCCAGCTCAAATGCGCACTCTTTACCGAGACATTGTCAACCGAAACGATCCCGGCTTCGTTCCGGCCCTTTTTGACGAACCAACTGCTCGGCACATTTCATGCCAGCTGGGCTGGATGCTGTTCTTTTTTCTTTCTTTCCTAATTTTCCTTCCCCATTCGGGCAAATCGTTCCACAGGCAGAAGCGATGCAACGGCAATGCTTTTTCTTTAAATTCAATTAAAAATAATTACATAATTTCAAACCCATTCTCCCGAAACGACTCCACTTTTCACTTCACGCAGCCGCACACTCCGCCCGGAGTAAAATTGCGATTCTATAATGAACAAAAGAAATGATTCTATTTCCAATTGCAACCGGCGGCGCGCGACCTTCCGGACCACCGAGCCACCGACCCGGCAGGATCATAGGACGATGTGGTTGGCCTCCGGGGCGCGAGAGGGAGACAAAAAAAACCGTGCGAAAGTGTTCTGCAAAGAATCGCTCGATTTTCAATTTCCCGCTTGCTGGGATGTCTTCTAGGAGTGGCGAGAATTTGCGAGAAAGAAATAGAGAGAGAGAGAGAAAGCGAAAAAAGCCGGGCGAGAAAAGGAGACGCGCACAAACACAAGTGTCAGCTAGTGGACAAGAGGGCGCCTCCATCGCTGCCCGCCACTACTAGAGCCACGTGGAAAGCTCTATGAAAGTAGCTTCTTTAGAGTGGTATTGTTTCTTTCGGAACGTTCGGTCTGCTCCGTCTGATACCAGGGCGAACGAAAGGAACACACACGTACAAGGCGAATCAAAGAGCAAAAAGGAGGGGATCGACGAAAAAAATCACGAACCCGAGTCCTCGACGGCCACTATTGTTGTGGTGACGGTGGCTGATGGAAATGAGGATAACAATGGGCCACGAGGGCTCGGGAAGCGGCGGAGTTCGGGGAAACAAGTCGCCAGCCGGTGCGAGGGTGTGGAAAGTGTTGTGAGTGTGTTCACCGGAAAACGACGGTGAAGCGTCTGCCAACAAGATCTGCCACACTTCTGGACGGGAAAGTTCTTTCGCTTGTCTTTGGAGGCGCAACTGGCAAGGGATCTTTTTTATTTCTTTAGCAGCACTAGTGTGGGTGCAAATATTGTGTTTAAGGCTTTATTTTTTCATATATTTAATTTACTAGTTTCTATAAGTAGCCTTTTAACATTGTTTCGGGTATTTAAAAAGTTTGGAAAATGTGCTTACTACTTGTTTGTATAACCATGTTAACAAACGTTTTATAAATGTCTGTATGAAGAAAATATGCTATCTAATCTCTGGAAGAACAGCTTTGCTATAACTTTCCGTTGGAGGCTTCCATTCTTGCTCCCCTAATCTTCTCGAATAAAACAATTGAATCGTTCATTCGCGAAAAAAGTCTACGCCTCGATGAAAACTTTATCTCATTTGCCTGTTCGCAAAGCCTCCAGCTCTGACTTCCATGCGTGCCAGCTTCACAGAACACGTTCCGACCAAAACTTTCTTCACGCATCTGTGTGTTAGCGGCAGCCGCTGTTCTTCTAAGACACGGAATTAGTTTCGCTCCGGTAGCCATCAGCGATTTCCAGCCCCAGCTGTGGCGGTGGCGGTGCCTTTCGCTAGTTAGATGATGCGTCAAAAACCCTGTCAGCTTTCAAGACGCCCCGTTTCTGGACGTGTGCGGCGACTCGACCCGAACCACCGCCCAAAAACACTCTCAACCCCGAACTGGGAGCTAATCTAGCGTGGCAAAATAGTTGCATAAGTGCAGCCGCCAAGTCCAAGGTCGTTTGGCGAACGTGAACGGTGAATCCCTGGGGTTGGGAACGTCTCCTGCCCGGTCGCCTCGCCGTGCGTTGTCCGCTCACTTTCCCGATGATGCGATAGAGGGCGCTGCGAGCAACAGTGCGTCCGACAGTGTATGGTGCAAAGCGCCACTGCGACACCGAAGCGGAGAGCCGGCGGCGAAGACAACCTCGATGAAGCGCCACTTGTTGTTGCGCTCGCGAGCCACACTTGGAACGAGGGGTTCGTCGTTCGTTAGAGATGTTCTCAGCTTGAAAGGACACCGGCGCCGTTCCCGTAAGTGCCGAAAGGACGATTTGAATGGAACTTACGCTGGTGCACCGTTGACCTTGTTTCGGTGGCGCAGTTAGTTATGAGAAATGAGTGCGATGTTGGAAACTTCTGAGTTCAACAGAAAAACGCATACATTATGCTACCTTAAGATATTGCAATGTCTAGTAGTGCTATAGGTAGCAAAATGAGATAAATAAACTTTGAACTGAAACAGGATACAATTTTCACCATAGTTCTACTCGTAAAATAGCTCCGTCACAGTGTCAGTTGTAAAACTACCAACTGCTTTCACAACTCCAAGCGATGTCCTATTTTTCAACGCATTTTGTTCCTCTCGGAAAAAGAGAAGTCTCGAAATTATTTTGGCAATTACTTCCATGTAATGAGAGCCAAATGAATATTTAATGTTTCAACGCTTCCGCTGTAGACGTCTGCCTCTTCGCCACACTACAACTATCTTTTTGGACCTTGTCAGTTTCAAAAGATTTAGAAGGTAGAGGTTTGAAATCCTAGAGAAGGCGGATTAAAAAAATCTAACGTTTCTCTTTAATGGGCTATTAAAAATATAGGTTCTGTTTATGGAAATACCCTAAGGTTAGCCGCTGTCATCATTTGTATTGGTACTTTTATGGTAGTAAACCTTACTCTCACAAATAATAATCTGATTTTTTTTATATTGCACTTAAAACATTTACTTTTTCATTCGTATTTTCTTTTAGTATGCTTTTATTTATTTTTTTATTTTTTAAATCACAACGGTCAAGCGCAACGGTCAATTAAGTTGTCAAACAACTAGCGCCCTCTGTGAACAATAATGTGCAACCGCATAACACCAATTGTACGACTCACTAGCAACGGAATGACATTTAAACGTTAGAAAGCAGCCATTAAATTTAACTTCCGAATCCGAAGCCGGTAGAAAACAAAGAATTATTGATTAATCCAATTATATTAGCAGCAGCGAAAAACAATTTAAAAAAAAAGCAAGCCTGTTATTGTACCGGATCAATTAGCGCGTTACGCTTCGATAGTGATTAGTGCAGGTAGTGCAGACTAGCAGTTAGGCCAGGAAACGCAGACGGCAGAAGCAGAAATGCCATCGTCCTCGTACGCAACATATCATAACGGACAATACGTTAATTTTCACTCTCGTAATCTTAACCCTACTCAACTCTAGCGCTCCGCGACCATAGTAAGCATCTTTGCCCGAATCTCTCTCATTCATACTTCTATTACTCTATTCTACAGCTATTACACTAGCTTACACAGCTAACCAGCTAACGAGACGTAGGACGCAAATAAAATCCAAAAATAAACGAAATCAGCAAAACTCCACAACGAGCAAAGAAGCACTAAGCAAAGGCTGGGGCAATACTGTAGCAAGTTAAATGGATATTCTTTTACGAGTAGTTAAACAGCAAAAAAGCAGGCACACACACACACACTCATAAGTAAAATCCCTACAGTGCGATAGTGGCGTGCAAGTGCAGGCGAACTTCCAGCAAGCAAGAGGTGCAATTTTTGCGTACCGTACGTTCGAACGGATAGGATAGACAGCAGGTTGCTAGCGCTTGGGCAAACGAAAAGTTTTCGCAAGACACGGGCAAGACAAGCGAAACTTTTAAGCTTGTTTTTCTTTTCGGGCGGCGACGAAAGGCGATGGGAAAGATTTCCGTGTCGACGATGTTAGTATTATTTTACACTTTCCATCGGAGAACAAAACAGCTCCGTTGGCGTGAAATTTGGTTTACTGGAAAAGGGAGTCTTTTTCTTTAATTTAGCGTATTTTGCTTCAAACGATTTTCTCTATTTCAATCTACTTTTTTATGAAGATGATGTGGCACTACTTGCACGAAGCACTTGGTGCGGGATGGTGCATGATTGTTGCAATTGCATACGCTAGCTTGTATTCCTCTCCCCGAAGACAAGCGCGGTTGGGTGCGAATTCCATTCCAGTGCTGCACCCAAAGTCTCATTTGATGAAGCACCCTGCTTGTCGTGTCGACACCGACAAAATCAACAGTAGGAATCTGAATAGAGCCACGAGGAGCAACAAAAAAAACCCACTACAAGTAAAGCTCACACAAAAAAAAACCTGCACCCAAAAACCCCAGCTCGAACCGAGGAACCAACGCTGAAAACTTAAAGTACCAAGTCAAACAATAACAGCCTCGACTGCAGCGGCACTTCCGAAAACCATCGTACAACTTTTCGACAGCAGTTTGAAGTTTGGAGTGCAAATTAGAAATTTTCCCTTGCACAACTTTTCGCACCGGGCGCATCACGCCGATGATGCATGATGGGTTTGCCAAATCTGACTGTACGAGCCGAGCCCGACCCAACGCGGCGCGCTCCAGCTCCAGCTCATTAATTGCAAATGCCTTCCCAGGGACGAACCCTTTTCGAGTGTGTGTGTGGGTGTGCCCGAAACTACTTACCCAACTTTTTTCCGGCCAATCGTCTCAAGAAGCTCCGGCGCATAAGGGGTACCAGCGTGGGGCCGGGGCGTGTGAAGTCATTATGTAGCCCGAAATTACTTGCAGCTCATCAGGTGAGAGCATCTTCAGCAATGCACCGGTACGGTGCACCATCAACCGAGGAGGAACGAAATTGCATACATGCAGGCGACCCGCTTTAAGATAGCGCCCAGTAGCCCAGCATTGCCCACTCAGCAGGGGTCAGACCAGCTCCGTCAATCAAGATCAATTTGGAAACTTTAAACGAATGCTTCCTCTTTACTGTCTTACCCCAGTTAGAGCCTTTTTACGGAAGTCGTTTCATAGTGGTAGTGGCTCTTAAAAGCGTTCGATAGCAAAGCTTTCGCAACGGAATATTACTTATTAATTACTATTGGTATAATTGTATAAATACCCTCTTCCGTGGAGCAGGTTTGTGTCTCGGTTGCCTTCGCGCGTAAAGAAATGCGTTTCATGCGATTTACAATGAGTAGCGGTAGTCATCTTTTCAAGGTTCTAATTTTCAAATCGAACGAAAAATATCTATTGTCATTAAATGTTATGCGTGCGGAAAAGAATGGTAGCTAATCTAAATTGTTTAACGAAGTGAAAAAGAAAATATTTTAAAGGTACTATTGCAAAAATAATGTAGATACAGCTCAGAACGTATTAAATGTAATTGTTGTATTACATTTTCTATCATAAAAAGAGTTGTAAGTATTATCAACTCGTTTTTTTTTTCAATTTATCTACCTAGCAGCAGTAAAAAGCATAAACAAAGAACTAAATAATTTAACGCATTGCATACCTTTAGGCGCAATGTCATCCTAGACACAAACCTCAGCCATGAAAGTGGGAAATATTACAATCAAGCTATTTTTTCCAATGAAAACACATATTTTATCGGACAGAATAATCTTTGCAGATAAGTAGAACAACACGAAATAAAGAAGAAGAGGAAAATAGTAACAGTTGACAACAGTTTAGCGTATTTTTATCCACACTTTCAGAGCGTTTATCAACTTTTGCTCGTATGCTCTTAGGTTTGATAGCACGCATATTTTTAATAGAGAAGTTTTTTTTATCCTTTAGTACATTTAGTACTAGCGAACGAATGCATCGAATTAAATGAGCGCCTAGTTGCGCACTAAAATATACAAATCTTCTCGAAATTTAAAGTCAATAGAAATTAAATTAATTTTTCATCCACTACATTATTCGTCTGCGAAAGCGTCAGACAAGTAGGGTTTGCAACCGGTAGCGTCTAGAGTCTACGCCATTCAAATAACATTCGCTTGCAGCTCTTCACAATAGTTTTACTCCAATTCTGCTCTAGAAAACTATCCAATACAAATGAAACATCTAATAAGCCCACTTCGCACATATATGATCTGTGCATTTAAGAGAGAGAAAAAACTAGCAACGTTTCTTCCAGGCGCGAGAACATCATAATATTCCGTAGAATGTCATCGCAGGACGATTGCGTTTCATCGCGAATCAAACACGACTAAACTAATGTAGCCGCTAGTCTAGTTTTCTTCCTGTAGCCTGAGTTTGCATAAGCGCAGTACAGTTCTAGCTAATTGTGACCGCTGTTAAAATAAAACTAAAAACCTTAGCAGTAATCTAACAGCGGTTGTTAGAAAGATTGAATCCTGCAAACCATGAGCAATAGACACCGAAAAAGCAATACTGAAAGTGCTGTAGCGAAGCAGTGTGTGCAACACTCGAAGATATAGATATAAGCGAACGAATGTCCCGTAGCGTTAGAATTAAAAGCTTTCTCTATGCGTACTAAAACAGCAGGAAAGCACTAGCAGTAAGTGACAGACAACGATGAACTAATACTCAAATTCAAGCACAATGATCGAATGAGTAATTCGTCCATGCTAGCAGCAGCAAGCCAGCAAGCAACTCTATATACATACACTTAGCCACTAATATTCAATTTAATGTGTATAGTACACTGTAGAAAACATAAACACGAAGTTGTTTGAGACACAAAGCAAACGCAGAAGATAAAAAGCAATATCGAACGATGCGGAA
>KZ072402.1:146602-191242 GCA_002091845.1 Anopheles cracens
AAATGGCGCATTCTAGATTGTGTATAATCAATGCAATGCCCTACGGGATCCGGGAGGGAAAACGAACAGAAATCTATAAATGCATGCACGGACGCCTCCTTGCGTCCTGTATAAACGTTAAAAGCTTCTCTGATCACGGCTCCGCGCACCGAGGATACTATTGGATGCGCCAAACGGAATGTAATCTCCGGCTACTCACAGCTTGGAACGGAGTTAAGAGAAGCTTGCTATTATTGGCTGATTTATCCGTGAATCCGAAACTCCAAACTCGAAACATAACCGGAACCTGAAAACCAAAAAGCACACTGAACATCGTCTGTAGTACGAATCGGGCGCTATCGGAACGCAAAGCTGTCACTTTTCCGCTTCGAGTCACGTGATCAAGTTGGGAGAAAGTGTCAGACTTCTGTTCCTTTTGCTTCTGTTTGCTACTTCGCCTAAGTAAATGGGGACATAAAGCTATACCGTATTGAGATGTAGATCGTTCTCCACTCGCGGTTGCGTTTCGGTTTTTTTTGGGTGTAAGCTTATTAGCTTTGCTTTACTTTTTTCGTTCCCTTCGCCGGTTGCAGTTTTAATCTAATAAATGTGTTTTAAACGTTCACTCGCAAGTTGGATGTTTCTTTCTTTCTTCTGTCTTGTTGAATTATAATATAGTTCTTGTTGTTTGTTTTCATGTTTTGTTGTTGCTGTTGTTGTTTTCTACTAGCTTAGGCTGACTTTGTGTTCGTGTGTATGTGTGTGTTTTCTTGTTAAGTGTTTCCTCGCGTTGGTTTTTTTCTTCTTTTTTTAATCCCTTTAGAAGCTTTCAATAAAAGCAATTCTACTACGGCGATGTGTCATGTTTGTATGTCAGTGTGTATGTGTGTGTGTGCTGGAGTGTGTGTACGTGTTTGCTTCACTACTACTGCTGCGGAATAAACGCTAAGTGGAGCCATTTTTGTTTTGACAAAGCCACTACACTGCCCAGCTACCCCGTCACACAACACACATTCGCCCATACAGGCGCCGTTCCCAGGCTCTTAGATGCTACTATACGTTTTTTGTATTTTACTTGCACATGTTTTTATTGCTTTTTTTCTTCTACTGCTTTTGCTTTTTGCTAAAATTTCAATAAAACCACTCGGCCACTCGTTTCGGTATAAATGTAAATATTATGAAAAATTATCAAAAAACTTTCTATGCTTCCACCGTCGCGTTGTAATACTTTGAAATTTGTTTCGCACGCTCGCAACCGTGCGCACTTGCTTGTCCTACTTATCTACCCACGTGCGCAATGGCACCACACTATCATTTTTACTTTTGAATCGTTCGCGCGCTCGAGCGCTCGCTCACGCACGCGTGTGTGTATTTGTGTCTACTTACAATGTTTGTTTTTGTTGCGGCTCAACGCCAAGCAAAGCTAAGTGCAGCCCTTTTAGCCGTTGTTCTTGTCCATCTTTCGCTCTTCAGCTGCATTTGTGTTGGTACAAATGTTGCCGCTTCTGCCTTAGCGCGTAGGGTTAATGCTTCACTAATGACCAACGGTGTGCAGCTATGCTGTGGTCAGCTCGGTTTGTAAATATATATATATATTCATATATGCTTGTAAATCAGTGTATATGGGACCATTTTCTTTCGGATGTTGAATTAGATCGTTTAGCGCGGCGACCGGAAGGAGTGGAAGGAGAAGTTACAAAGACTACTGAAGTGGAAATGCGGTTAAGAATGAACGATCTTTTGAAGACCCTCTAAGTGTTAGTAACTCCACTACGCTACGCAATGGCCAAGATGTCTAGGTGACGACAGAAAGGTGCTAAGTATATAGTTGATTATTCCATTACTGCTGTTGCTGCTGTTGCCGTTGCCGCACGTTACATGCAAGACGGAAAGGTAGCTACGATTCGTCCCGCTCGATTTTATATTAAATTGGTCTTTTGTAATATTGTTTGATTCATGCAGGGTTTCTAAAATCGATTACCCTCTCCAGTCAACCCTCAGTGAGCGAGGAGTTCCGCATCGTTCGATATTGCTTTTTATCTTCTGCGTTTGCTTTGTGTCTCAAACAACTTCGTGTTTATGTTTTCTACAGTGTACTATACACATTAAATTGAATATTAGTGGCTAAGTGTATGTATATAGAGTTGCTTGCTGGCTTGCTGCTGCTAGCATGGACGAATTACTCATTCGATCATTGTGCTTGAATTTGAGTATTAGTTCATCGTTGTCTGTCACTTACTGCTAGTGCTTTCCTGCTGTTTTAGTACGCATAGAGAAAGCTTTTAATTCTAACGCTACGGGACATTCGTTCGCTTATATCTATATCTTCGAGTGTTGCACACACTGCTTCGCTACAGCACTTTCAGTATTGCTTTTTCGGTGTCTATTGCTCATGGTTTGCAGGATTCAATCTTTCTAACAACCGCTGTTAGATTACTGCTAAGGTTTTTAGTTTTATTTTAACAGCGGTCACAATTAGCTAGAACTGTACTGCGCTTATGCAAACTCAGGCTACAGGAAGAAAACTAGACTAGCGGCTACATTAGTTTAGTCGTGTTTGATTCGCGATGAAACGCAATCGTCCTGCGATGACATTCTACGGAATATTATGATGTTCTCGCGCCTGGAAGAAACGTTGCTAGTTTTTTCTCTCTCTTAAATGCACAGATCATATATGTGCGAAGTGGGCTTATTAGATGTTTCATTTGTATTGGATAGTTTTCTAGAGCAGAATTGGAGTAAAACTATTGTGAAGAGCTGCAAGCGAATGTTATTT
The DNA here is from genome assembly GCA_002091845.1 of Anopheles cracens. NCBI lineage: Eukaryota > Metazoa > Arthropoda > Insecta > Diptera > Culicidae > Anopheles > Anopheles cracens. Next base: position 149,358 of record KZ072402.1, read on the forward strand.
GAATGGCGTAGACTCTAGACGCTACCGGTTGCAAACCCTACTTGTCTGACGCTTTCGCAGACGAATAATGTAGTGGATGAAAAATTAATTTAATTTCTATTGACTTTAAATTTCGAGAAGATTTGTATATTTTAGTGCGCAACTAGGCGCTCATTTAATTCGATGCATTCGTTCGCTAGTACTAAATGTACTAAAGGATAAAAAAAACTTCTCTATTAAAAATATGCGTGCTATCAAACCTAAGAGCATACGAGCAAAAGTTGATAAACGCTCTGAAAGTGTGGATAAAAATACGCTAAACTGTTGTCAACTGTTACTATTTTCCTCTTCTTCTTTATTTCGTGTTGTTCTACTTATCTGCAAAGATTATTCTGTCCGATAAAATATGTGTTTTCATTGGAAAAAATAGCTTGATTGTAATATTTCCCACTTTCATGGCTGAGGTTTGTGTCTAGGATGACATTGCGCCTAAAGGTATGCAATGCGTTAAATTATTTAGTTCTTTGTTTATGCTTTTTACTGCTGCTAGGTAGATAAATTGAAAAAAAAAACGAGTTGATAATACTTACAACTCTTTTTATGATAGAAAATGTAATACAACAATTACATTTAATACGTTCTGAGCTGTATCTACATTATTTTTGCAATAGTACCTTTAAAATATTTTCTTTTTCACTTCGTTAAACAATTTAGATTAGCTACCATTCTTTTCCGCACGCATAACATTTAATGACAATAGATATTTTTCGTTCGATTTGAAAATTAGAACCTTGAAAAGATGACTACCGCTACTCATTGTAAATCGCATGAAACGCATTTCTTTACGCGCGAAGGCAACCGAGACACAAACCTGCTCCACGGAAGAGGGTATTTATACAATTATACCAATAGTAATTAATAAGTAATATTCCGTTGCGAAAGCTTTGCTATCGAACGCTTTTAAGAGCCACTACCACTATGAAACGACTTCCGTAAAAAGGCTCTAACTGGGGTAAGACAGTAAAGAGGAAGCATTCGTTTAAAGTTTCCAAATTGATCTTGATTGACGGAGCTGGTCTGACCCCTGCTGAGTGGGCAATGCTGGGCTACTGGGCGCTATCTTAAAGCGGGTCGCCTGCATGTATGCAATTTCGTTCCTCCTCGGTTGATGGTGCACCGTACCGGTGCATTGCTGAAGATGCTCTCACCTGATGAGCTGCAAGTAATTTCGGGCTACATAATGACTTCACACGCCCCGGCCCCACGCTGGTACCCCTTATGCGCCGGAGCTTCTTGAGACGATTGGCCGGAAAAAAGTTGGGTAAGTAGTTTCGGGCACACCCACACACACACTCGAAAAGGGTTCGTCCCTGGGAAGGCATTTGCAATTAATGAGCTGGAGCTGGAGCGCGCCGCGTTGGGTCGGGCTCGGCTCGTACAGTCAGATTTGGCAAACCCATCATGCATCATCGGCGTGATGCGCCCGGTGCGAAAAGTTGTGCAAGGGAAAATTTCTAATTTGCACTCCAAACTTCAAACTGCTGTCGAAAAGTTGTACGATGGTTTTCGGAAGTGCCGCTGCAGTCGAGGCTGTTATTGTTTGACTTGGTACTTTAAGTTTTCAGCGTTGGTTCCTCGGTTCGAGCTGGGGTTTTTGGGTGCAGGTTTTTTTTTGTGTGAGCTTTACTTGTAGTGGGTTTTTTTTGTTGCTCCTCGTGGCTCTATTCAGATTCCTACTGTTGATTTTGTCGGTGTCGACACGACAAGCAGGGTGCTTCATCAAATGAGACTTTGGGTGCAGCACTGGAATGGAATTCGCACCCAACCGCGCTTGTCTTCGGGGAGAGGAATACAAGCTAGCGTATGCAATTGCAACAATCATGCACCATCCCGCACCAAGTGCTTCGTGCAAGTAGTGCCACATCATCTTCATAAAAAAGTAGATTGAAATAGAGAAAATCGTTTGAAGCAAAATACGCTAAATTAAAGAAAAAGACTCCCTTTTCCAGTAAACCAAATTTCACGCCAACGGAGCTGTTTTGTTCTCCGATGGAAAGTGTAAAATAATACTAACATCGTCGACACGGAAATCTTTCCCATCGCCTTTCGTCGCCGCCCGAAAAGAAAAACAAGCTTAAAAGTTTCGCTTGTCTTGCCCGTGTCTTGCGAAAACTTTTCGTTTGCCCAAGCGCTAGCAACCTGCTGTCTATCCTATCCGTTCGAACGTACGGTACGCAAAAATTGCACCTCTTGCTTGCTGGAAGTTCGCCTGCACTTGCACGCCACTATCGCACTGTAGGGATTTTACTTATGAGTGTGTGTGTGTGTGCCTGCTTTTTTGCTGTTTAACTACTCGTAAAAGAATATCCATTTAACTTGCTACAGTATTGCCCCAGCCTTTGCTTAGTGCTTCTTTGCTCGTTGTGGAGTTTTGCTGATTTCGTTTATTTTTGGATTTTATTTGCGTCCTACGTCTCGTTAGCTGGTTAGCTGTGTAAGCTAGTGTAATAGCTGTAGAATAGAGTAATAGAAGTATGAATGAGAGAGATTCGGGCAAAGATGCTTACTATGGTCGCGGAGCGCTAGAGTTGAGTAGGGTTAAGATTACGAGAGTGAAAATTAACGTATTGTCCGTTATGATATGTTGCGTACGAGGACGATGGCATTTCTGCTTCTGCCGTCTGCGTTTCCTGGCCTAACTGCTAGTCTGCACTACCTGCACTAATCACTATCGAAGCGTAACGCGCTAATTGATCCGGTACAATAACAGGCTTGCTTTTTTTTTAAATTGTTTTTCGCTGCTGCTAATATAATTGGATTAATCAATAATTCTTTGTTTTCTACCGGCTTCGGATTCGGAAGTTAAATTTAATGGCTGCTTTCTAACGTTTAAATGTCATTCCGTTGCTAGTGAGTCGTACAATTGGTGTTATGCGGTTGCACATTATTGTTCACAGAGGGCGCTAGTTGTTTGACAACTTAATTGACCGTTGCGCTTGACCGTTGTGATTTAAAAAATAAAAAAATAAATAAAAGCATACTAAAAGAAAATACGAATGAAAAAGTAAATGTTTTAAGTGCAATATAAAAAAAATCAGATTATTATTTGTGAGAGTAAGGTTTACTACCATAAAAGTACCAATACAAATGATGACAGCGGCTAACCTTAGGGTATTTCCATAAACAGAACCTATATTTTTAATAGCCCATTAAAGAGAAACGTTAGATTTTTTTAATCCGCCTTCTCTAGGATTTCAAACCTCTACCTTCTAAATCTTTTGAAACTGACAAGGTCCAAAAAGATAGTTGTAGTGTGGCGAAGAGGCAGACGTCTACAGCGGAAGCGTTGAAACATTAAATATTCATTTGGCTCTCATTACATGGAAGTAATTGCCAAAATAATTTCGAGACTTCTCTTTTTCCGAGAGGAACAAAATGCGTTGAAAAATAGGACATCGCTTGGAGTTGTGAAAGCAGTTGGTAGTTTTACAACTGACACTGTGACGGAGCTATTTTACGAGTAGAACTATGGTGAAAATTGTATCCTGTTTCAGTTCAAAGTTTATTTATCTCATTTTGCTACCTATAGCACTACTAGACATTGCAATATCTTAAGGTAGCATAATGTATGCGTTTTTCTGTTGAACTCAGAAGTTTCCAACATCGCACTCATTTCTCATAACTAACTGCGCCACCGAAACAAGGTCAACGGTGCACCAGCGTAAGTTCCATTCAAATCGTCCTTTCGGCACTTACGGGAACGGCGCCGGTGTCCTTTCAAGCTGAGAACATCTCTAACGAACGACGAACCCCTCGTTCCAAGTGTGGCTCGCGAGCGCAACAACAAGTGGCGCTTCATCGAGGTTGTCTTCGCCGCCGGCTCTCCGCTTCGGTGTCGCAGTGGCGCTTTGCACCATACACTGTCGGACGCACTGTTGCTCGCAGCGCCCTCTATCGCATCATCGGGAAAGTGAGCGGACAACGCACGGCGAGGCGACCGGGCAGGAGACGTTCCCAACCCCAGGGATTCACCGTTCACGTTCGCCAAACGACCTTGGACTTGGCGGCTGCACTTATGCAACTATTTTGCCACGCTAGATTAGCTCCCAGTTCGGGGTTGAGAGTGTTTTTGGGCGGTGGTTCGGGTCGAGTCGCCGCACACGTCCACACGAAACGGGGCGTCTTGAAAGCTGACAGGGTTTTTGACGCATCATCTAACTAGCGAAAGGCACCGCCACCGCCACAGCTGGGGCTGGAAATCGCTGATGGCTACCGGAGCGAAACTAATTCCGTGTCTTAGAAGAACAGCGGCTGCCGCTAACACACAGATGCGTGAAGAAAGTTTTGGTCGGAACGTGTTCTGTGAAGCTGGCACGCATGGAAGTCAGAGCTGGAGGCTTTGCGAACAGGCAAATGAGATAAAGTTTTCATCGAGGCGTAGACTTTTTTCGCGAATGAACGATTCAATTGTTTTATTCGAGAAGATTAGGGGAGCAAGAATGGAAGCCTCCAACGGAAAGTTATAGCAAAGCTGTTCTTCCAGAGATTAGATAGCATATTTTCTTCATACAGACATTTATAAAACGTTTGTTAACATGGTTATACAAACAAGTAGTAAGCACATTTTCCAAACTTTTTAAATACCCGAAACAATGTTAAAAGGCTACTTATAGAAACTAGTAAATTAAATATATGAAAAAATAAAGCCTTAAACACAATATTTGCACCCACACTAGTGCTGCTAAAGAAATAAAAAAGATCCCTTGCCAGTTGCGCCTCCAAAGACAAGCGAAAGAACTTTCCCGTCCAGAAGTGTGGCAGATCTTGTTGGCAGACGCTTCACCGTCGTTTTCCGGTGAACACACTCACAACACTTTCCACACCCTCGCACCGGCTGGCGACTTGTTTCCCCGAACTCCGCCGCTTCCCGAGCCCTCGTGGCCCATTGTTATCCTCATTTCCATCAGCCACCGTCACCACAACAATAGTGGCCGTCGAGGACTCGGGTTCGTGATTTTTTTCGTCGATCCCCTCCTTTTTGCTCTTTGATTCGCCTTGTACGTGTGTGTTCCTTTCGTTCGCCCTGGTATCAGACGGAGCAGACCGAACGTTCCGAAAGAAACAATACCACTCTAAAGAAGCTACTTTCATAGAGCTTTCCACGTGGCTCTAGTAGTGGCGGGCAGCGATGGAGGCGCCCTCTTGTCCACTAGCTGACACTTGTGTTTGTGCGCGTCTCCTTTTCTCGCCCGGCTTTTTTCGCTTTCTCTCTCTCTCTCTATTTCTTTCTCGCAAATTCTCGCCACTCCTAGAAGACATCCCAGCAAGCGGGAAATTGAAAATCGAGCGATTCTTTGCAGAACACTTTCGCACGGTTTTTTTTGTCTCCCTCTCGCGCCCCGGAGGCCAACCACATCGTCCTATGATCCTGCCGGGTCGGTGGCTCGGTGGTCCGGAAGGTCGCGCGCCGCCGGTTGCAATTGGAAATAGAATCATTTCTTTTGTTCATTATAGAATCGCAATTTTACTCCGGGCGGAGTGTGCGGCTGCGTGAAGTGAAAAGTGGAGTCGTTTCGGGAGAATGGGTTTGAAATTATGTAATTATTTTTAATTGAATTTAAAGAAAAAGCATTGCCGTTGCATCGCTTCTGCCTGTGGAACGATTTGCCCGAATGGGGAAGGAAAATTAGGAAAGAAAGAAAAAAGAACAGCATCCAGCCCAGCTGGCATGAAATGTGCCGAGCAGTTGGTTCGTCAAAAAGGGCCGGAACGAAGCCGGGATCGTTTCGGTTGACAATGTCTCGGTAAAGAGTGCGCATTTGAGCTGGCACCCCGTTGCGGCCGTTGAAGCTTCGTCAGCTTTCCAGCCGTAGTTTGCGTTCAACCGTCCGCCAATCCTTCACCCGCGCGACGACACCAGCCCCGTTCGCGGCGCGCCCGGACACTCGGCAAACGAACCATAACACCATTCCGTGGCCATGGTCCGTTAAAAGGCAGCTTTGGTGCAATTGTTGTTTAGACGTGCGAGCTTTTTTTTATGTTTTGTTTCGTTTCGTTGGATGGTCGGGTGGGAAACGCAAACAACACTTCCCCTCGGTCAAACGGGGAACTTTCCGGGGTGACCGAAAAACCGCACACCGGCGAGCCCGCAGTTTCCAGCGGAATTGTACCCGCGGGGACACGGCCATGCTATGAATTTTAATGACTTTTACAACCCGTACTAGGACGCGGGAGCATTAATCGAACTTTTTTTTTCATCTTGTTGCGTTCCGTTACAGGCAACCGGACTTTGATTTTTGTTCGCGAGTGCTGGAGGGCTGTCTGGAGTGGTTGAAACGCACCGATAATCACAGTTGGCTGGCTGGCCTGTTCTTGGTCTACGATCGTGGGAGAAGTTGAGCTCAATGAATGGAATGGTCTCGGGAGTATCTGAGCTGATCTGAGCGATGTTGTCGTTTTAGTGAACTATAAGGGGAATTTAAACCTCTTAATATCGAATCATTGCTTGGTTTTGAATATTTAGCTGCTGAATAAATTACTAATTAGCGATGACTATTTTTAAATTCTTTTCATAAAAAAATGCTATGGTTTCTCTGTGCCCTACGTTTTATGTTTTAAATTCTATTTTTTATTCCAGAAATATTTAATGTCTGTTCCCGCAATGGGTCGACTTTATAAACAACGTAGCGTTTTGTTTCAACGCTTTCCTCCAATACGATCGTATCAAGATTATAGCAATCCGTTAACCTATACTGTTCTTCGTAAGGTTAAAATTTGGAATAAATCAATTAAATTAATCGATACTAATTCATCTGTCAAGTGGTAGCTGTAAGGATTGCATATTTACAGGCTGAATAATGAAATTTACGCTGTTATGTAAACAATTATCATGAAATAGCTAAACAGAGTTTCGTTTTACTAATTTTATATTCCAAATAATAAAAGGTTTTTATTTTAACATTTGAACACTTTCATTTAATTTGAAATGTGTATTTCGCATGACTAAACAGTCATTAAATCAAATAACTAAACAGCTCAAGGTCGATTGAAATTCAAGGAATGAACGCCGCATTAGATATAGCAACGATCAGCTTCGCAATCAACCGGAAAGTACATAAGAAAGTATAAAAACGCAAGCAAATTCAAAAGTTACTCCTTTCAAAATATAGATTACGTACTTCTGGGAGCAAATTCACTGAATGGGACCGAAAATATGCTATCCGCTCGACTAAATGTTTTATAAACGCATGGTTAGACTATTTATTTGTTTAGTCTCCACAAAACCTCAACGATTCTATTGGTGTTGTGCTGAAAAATGCTTATCCAGCCGGTAAGCTTTATTAAGGACAAATGGACAAATAAAGCAAATATGTGCAAAAAATATGCAATTAAGACCAAACCAATTTCGTATACGTTGAATTGACATAATTTGTGAAGCAAAATTTTACAATCTATAGTTAAAATGGATCATCTGTAAACTTTCTTAAAAATGAAGCTGATTAAGAAATCAGAACAAATAAATTTCAAATATAGCATTTTGTTGTTCAGAATGCATACCTTTAGGCTGAAAAATAATAAGTGCTGTACGAAACATTCTATTGCAGCTTTGTTAATGTTTGAGTCATCAGATCGTTTTATTACTTATTACTTTCAGTTAAGATTAGTTTGAGAAAATACTTCAGCTCAGTAAATTCAGCTCAGTTCACCAACAAATCAACATACAAGTGAGAAAATCCGCACACACACAAAAAAACAAGAAAATCAAATCAATTGACTGCAACCGAGAGGACATTTCATGTGCGCACCCAACCGATAACGTCCTTATCGGGTGCTTTTCAATCAGATCGCGCCCAACGACCGCGCACTAAATGCACACCGTAACAACAACGAAAAAAGAGTGTACAAACAATCAATAACCATAAAAACATGACCTCACCATCCAGCGACCGGGATGTGTGCTGTAAGGACATTGCATCGGTTCCCCGTTGGATGCGAAACTGTCTGGAGTATGTTTGTTTGTTTTGTTTTTTTTGTTTAACTTCACCCTTATCCAACCCACGGCTAAGTACACGGCTTTACACCCGTGCACTGCTCCACTTTACGGTGGTCGGAGTGTGTTAATGATGGCGATTCGGCTGCCGCGCCCGGACAGGAGCCAACGGCAGCACGCGTAAAATCCGTTCCGTGCAGTAAAAAAGGCATTTTTCGGTTTTACTCCCGCGTGGACGGAGTGGAAAACTTTGCGAACCCGAAATCGTTACCGACCCCGCCGGGGTGGGACACTCGTGCCGCGTGTCGCGGGAATTGCAAGAAGTTAAGTGACTTACGAGTGCTCTAACCCGGGCCGGTCGTTTGGATTGTTCTCGCCGGTAAGCTCCAGCCAGCTTTTTTTGTGCTGCTACTCGTCGGGGAGATTTCGATGCGCTCAGTAGCCCATGCCGTGGTCAATGGGGCCATAAAATTCAACAAGCTGAGCATCGCGCGGCCGATGTCGTCGCCGATGGTCGTTGGAAAATTCGCACGCCGATGCGAGCACATTCGAGCGCCTCAAATGGTGGTGCCCGGAATGGGGTGTAAAATGGAACGGTTCCTTGAGGTGAGTCTCGCATTTGGACAATGGGACGCGGCTGGGTGTTAGCGATGTGCTTTCGACTCTTTTTGAAGACTGCGTCCTTCACACTATTTTGAATAATCGATCGAACATGTACCTCGGTCGGTTCTTTTCAGGTTTTATCGAAAAGAAGCTCCAGTATGAAAGTTTCACTATAAATGAGCCGAAAAGATTCGTTTTTCAAGAATGAAATAAATGTCGGAAGTTTCTACTTTTAAGAAATCGTGGGACACTTCAAAAATGGGGCTTCTTACCAAACGAAATGGTGTGCATCGAATAAAATGACTTAACAACCAGTCAGCTTCCAAAGAGAGCCGATTGCAGATAATACTCCCGACTCCGAAAAAGAATCGGTAGTCTTCGATACACTCAAATAGAGTCGTAAATGATTCGACTCTCGAACAAGTAATATAACTTGTCTTGAAGGCTGACAGAAGAGTCCACTATGTAAACGTACAAACACAATAACAGCCGCCAATATCCGCCTCCTGACAACTAACAGGATGAAACCACCAGGTTTAAACAGCTTCAAGATACATACGAGATAAAACCAAACTGTTTCGTTGGATGTCTTGTTTGTCTGGCATGTCTGTCATGTCTGTCGGAGCACCTTCATATGACTACTTGGATTTGTTCTGTGTTTGCTTTGTTCGATGTCTTGTTCGACGGCTCATAGAGTCCTGCCTGAGTCTTGAAAGAGTTAACTCTTCGAATGAATCAAAAAATGAATTGAAACGTTGCGAACCTTGATGGAATGTGTGAATTCCATAAGAAGTTTAACAACACTCTCAAAAGAATCAAGTTTGTCCTACAAATTGTTTATGAAATATTCAAGGTAAACTTGCACGAGTAGAAAAAAAACATCATAACATTAAAATGAAATGAATCACTCTTCGAGTCGATCTTCCTGGCACATCACTAGGGTGAAAGCTTTAGCGATGCAAGTCAAAAGACAAACGTAGCGAGAACGAAGGATCTTCGGTGCTGAAAAGAATGGCCCAAACCGGTTCGATAATCGGACAGCCTGGTTGTGAACATCTAGAATTGCGTTTGCTTTTTTTTTTGTTGCGAAACCAGAACTATTCCACTCTGACCATCGAATTGGGAGTCGTGCATCACACGAACCGTACCGTACACCGAACCGTCCAAAGCGAGGCTTTTCACGCGCTTGAGCTTACTTCGTCGCATTTTGAGCCCAGCTCGGGCGTTGCACTTGGCGCAACATTTCTCATTGATTCTGCACGAACGAATCAATCCAATGTCTCGGTTCTCTCTCTCACATTCTGTACGTTCCAGGCGCACCGGGCGATCACGCTGACCTCGCTGATGATGGTTCGCACGAGAAATAAAAAAAACCGCAAAGCGAGGCGGAGTTATAAATTTGATCGGAAATTGAATTCAGTTTAGATAATATTTTAGATAAAATGATGATTCAATTTCACCCACCGGGTGCGCACTGGACGGATGGATGTGCGAAGTGAGGCGGCCATTTTGCGAGACCCCCACGTGAGTCCATCGGGGTCCACCGAACCGTGCGCGCACTGGTTGTGGTTGTGTCACTTCCATGTGTCTGTTCCTGTGGCGGGCACGATCTGATCTCTCTCTCTCTCTCCACTGGGGTTATCAATTGCAGGCGCAGGAGACTGGACTGGAGCAATATAGCGAATAAAACGAGGAGAAAGATGAATCGAAAAATGGTCATCCATTTTTCATCGGCTGTGTCGTCCTCGCCCCACGCGAACGCATGGATGGGTTAAAATATATCCTTATCGCCTTATTGGAGCATCCGCCTCCGCAAACCGCCTGTACCATTATGCGGCCAGGTCACGGTGTCCGTGTCACACGCATGTGCTCGTCCAATCGTGATCATTGATTATGGGAGGTTTTTGTTTTTTTGTGGCAACGTCGATTTAAAAGTCGAATCCATTGTCTTCACACCATTAGTGGGCATAATTTTAGCCGTTTGGATCCCCCATCGGTTGAGACGTGGCTGAGATTGATTTCGGTACAGCCCCGGAGCGTCAACAACGTAGGGTGGCGAACGGAGTTCGTAGTTTTTTTGGGCAGGTCCGCCCAATCCGATCCCGGGTAAGTGAATTGACTTCTCCATCGCCGGCAATCAATCGTGACTTCCCGGCCGAAAGGATGTCGAACAACGGGAAGTTAATCTTATCGGCCGGGCGATAATGGGTGTGATACAAAATTTATCATCTGCTGGTGACACCACCGGCCACCGTGTCCTATCTGGCACGGTTGGCCTGGAGCCGTTGTTCCGGGATGTCGTGATTGCATTTTATTCTCTCTACTGGAGCGACCGCACACACATACAGACACACAGACACTCACACAAATTGACAGTTCTGAGTTTGTGTGAATGACTCCGTAGGAGCGATGGATTCCGAACGAGATCCCAAAGGGAATAGCAGCGGTGCATTGGAGTAGCTTGAGTGTGTCTTACCGGCACTCACAGGACATCGCACCAACGCGCGCACCAATAACCCCCCGGGCACCCGGGTTCGCCCACCAGCGTGTGATTTAATTAATGGACGAACAACTACTTACATTACGCACATTATACGCCAGCGCCAACGCTGGCGCAAGTCGTAATGCCCGCGCACTCGACAAATTTATCGCATGTGTTGCGTGTGCGGTTGCAATTACAGGTTCGTCAGCGGACCGCATTTGTCATTCGGCGCTGCGGCACTGTCGAGTGCGGCCGGGGGACGAATTCCCGCGGCGCCTCCGGAAGGAAGTTCGGGAAATGGAGTGTGATTGAATTAAAATACACTAGACGGGCCGCCGGCAGGGCGATGGGGGCGAGGGAATAAATGCTATCGCAATGCGCCGTGCGAGACTCATTAGCCGTCGGTTGTGTTCGGGCTGCCTGTTAGGTGCTAGATGCAGCACTGGCGGTGTGAAGTACTAGAGTTGTATTCAAATGTTCGTTGGAGTTTCGCGAGTGATCCACAAACACATGATGAGAAGGTTAATGAGCGGTACTCTTTAGGATTTTGTACATTTGTCCGTGTAAAGAAAGTAGGATATAAAAATTTGATTAGTAACATCCTTTTTATGCTTATGTAAAAGGCTACTTCATCGCTCTTTGGAGTTTTAAACTTCAACCCAATATGAACCAGTGGTGAAAAGTTTCTCGTATTCGAAGGTGTGATCTTGAAATAACAAAGCCACGTAATTGCCTAATTTTTGAATGGTTTTGAAGTGTGAAACAAAGCAGGCATAAATCAGTGTTTGGATGTATCCATTTGAATCTCGAACAATAAAAAATATTACCAAATTACTTAAGCCTTGATATAAAAACACTTGCTCTATGCTCAACTAACCAAACGTACGCCTAAAAGTATGCAATTTGTTGCCTCCATGAAGGCTCCTATCGTATCTACCATAGCATAATAGCTGAAAGTTTGTATTACATTTTCGTTAATCGTTTACGTTTCCAAAATACTTGTAGCGCCCTTCAGAAGCTCACAATTTCTTACATTTTCTATCGTACTTTTTTAACACCAGGTAAGCTTTATTAAACTCCGTCAACTATAGCTCAAATAAATCGTTTACCGTGTGCATTGCATACTTTTCGCATACTGAGAAAGCAAAATCGCGCCAAAAGTTGTGCAATGCGTTCTAAAAAAACGTTTGTTAACGTTTTATTGTCCAGTTTAATAAAAAATAAGCTGGATGATGTATGTTGTCGAAAAAGCTGCATACTTTTAGGCGGAAAGCATTATGTGCATCGAAGAATTTCAATTTTATAATTAATATGTAACTAACGTTACAATGCGTTGTTGTGAAAGAAGAATTAACTATAGAATACGTAATAAATAAATAAACAATACTAATATCTTAATTAAAATATTTATTCAAAATAAATCAATAAATATAAAAAAATGTTATTAGATTGAAATATTATGCATAAACCGTTTTTTCTACTCAAGCATACATTGAGGAATAAATATGGAAACAGTATCTAATGTTGTTGACATGTGATGGATCTGCTTGGAAACAAAAACTCACCGCATGTACGACCACTGCTGGAGAGTTGTTCAAATACGACGATAAATTCATTGCCAGCATCGTTGTCGTTGTTGTGTACGCAGTGGTACGAGTTGGAATACTTAAACGCCAAACAAAATTTCTCCTTAAAGACTAGCGCATTGACACACATTTCCGAACATCACAAAACTCAACTATCGTGCGCAATCTTCCTCCCCCGGATGGTATTAGCGTAATATCGTGATGTTATTGCTTATCAAACGGCTGCTTGCTCTGCTGAGACTACTACTTGCGATGATGAAAATTATCTACAGCTTAATGACTACGACTAGCACTCACAAAATCACTGATGGTCGCTACCATTCTACGCGCCACTTCAATCTAACTTAAGGGACTGCACAATCGGAAGCGTAAAACATTCACCCGTCGGCGAACACTTTGCACACCGAACCGGCTTGCATTGGTGTTTGTGGGACGACTGGCGCGGGATGTGGAATGTGTGGGTGTGTTTGCTTAAACCCGTCCGCCTTAAGTCCTTTCTTGCTTTCGTTTTGATTTGGATGGTCCTGGGTCCATGTTGAGTGCATGAGTGCGTTGCAGCGGCTGCACAGCGCCGCGATGTGGACATTTGTGTTTGGTTACGCTACTCGCTTGCTTTGTGTTCGTTGCATTGGTTTGTTCAATTGTGATGTATTGCTTATTCATTTCCCTCACCGAACGCTCGCTAAACTGTGCTAAAGATTGCGTACAGATGCCCGGTACAACGCCCGGTTGCCTGTCGTTAATTTGAATTGCATTCTCATTCACTACTTTAAATTGCTTATATCATGGTTTTGCTTACTTAAAATATGTGTATATATAACTTCGCATCTGTATATCGTTTGCAGATTCTTGCTTTTTGTTTCGCTTATATCTTTTGATCACTCTGGTTTGCATGCTTGCGTTTTTTATTATTATTATCTTAACCCTTAAAGTGGCCTCTTACGAACTACTCTTACTAATTGTATTGCACTCGCGTTCGATACTAAAACTATCGTTGTTTTTTTTTCTTGTTGCTGCTGAAGAAGATTGCTGCATGAGTTGAGTAAGGGTAGTGGATAAGAACTGTCTCGCTAACCGAAGCGTTATGAATTTGAATAACAATCGAACGAACTACCTTTGCACGGCAAACCGCTTCGTTTTTAAATCTCCAAACCAAAAGCAACCCATACTAGAAGATTCAATCGCTACGTCCTAAATGCGCTAAATAAATCTATCGTACTAGTAGTAAGTTGTTTGGTTTTCTCTCTAGTAGAAAAAATGTCAGCAAATCGCTACTTTATGGAAGAATGTGTTCTCAGCCCCGATTGCCTGGGAGGGGCCCCAATTGATGTCAGAAATTGATAGTAGATAGTAGAGTTTTTGTTTCATCTCATTTTAACAACCATTTTGTTCGCCATGCAGTGCAGTGACGCTGTGTATTGCTTTTCATTTAATTGTTTGTATGTTTGCCAAACCCTCGCAAATGCGGGTGAATTTGTTTCGTTCGTCCACTTTCTCGGTCCACTGTCTCCAACAACTTATCCGCTACGCTATATTGCTCTCAAATCGAATCACCATCGTTCGGTTCCTATCTGTCCTGCCATCTTGACACGCTACCTAGCCCTGCGCTCCCCAGCAGTACGTCCAGTGCACGGTTGTGCTTCATTACCAAATTCAATAAAAACTGAAACATTTTTCTATAAAATAATTGACACTTGCGATAGCAACGTAATGTTTTGCCTCCGTGGTTTTTTTTCTCTCTCTCTTGCTCTGCTCTGCGATACCGTGCGGTCAGTATTGACGTTTGCGTTTTCTTGTAACATGACTTCCACCTCCATGGTTTGTACTTTGCCGGACGACGTCGATGAAGAAGGTTTAGCGACTCAGTTTGACTGTTGTGAGAAGTGCGTGCTTTTTTTCTACAGCACACTGTAGTATTCAGATAAAAAAGAAGATTGCACAAGAAGGTAGTTCAAAAGGTCATGAAGTTCATGCCATGGTCGACTAGGTAATGAAGATTGATAATGACTTTACCACTGGAACGGTTTGACGACGATACGGGCCTGATGGATGTGCGCCGTTGTTGGGTAGGCTGGGCAACTCGGGACGTCGGGAATGATATCGTTTGGAGTGATTTTTTTAGGTCCCGCTCTCGTTACTCCTTGCCATCCGGTTCGTTATCGTTTGTTAAAAATTTATCGATCGTTGCGGCAACGATCGAAACGGTGCCGGCAGCGTATTTTGATCGCTCGCAGAATGGCGCAACATCTTTCTTCCGGGGCTGTTTAAAACAGTGCCAGACTCTCGCTGGATAGGTTTGACGGAAAATAGTGAAGATTGATGGAAGGTGTCATTACGAAACCGACCCATCAAGGGTGGCGTAGAGTTTATGACGGGTTTTTGTTGTTGTTGTTATTGTTGGTGCTCCACAACCGCCGCTGTACATGGTTTGAATTTTGATGCCGTACGTCGATAGTACCTGACCATCGTTAAATTTTGACGAAACATTTTTTCTGTGCCTCCATAATAAACTCTTTTTGATGGCTAGAAAAGGTAAGACCGGCAGGTAGGTAGGTGCCTTGCCCGCAGTATCTCTCTCCGGTCTCAATTTCATTCCAACAGTACGTGACACTTCCTCCGTAGTAAGCTGTGATTTACTGATTACACATGAAAATTGTCACCTTTGCCAACGTCACCCATCACATCACGCTGTGGGAAAATCTATCTAGCGTCCCAGTGAAAAGAGAAGCATAAAAAACACGCACAATGACGCCACCACAATCTGGCCGCGCTGGGAAACAAATTCCGGTTGTCATTTGCTGGCCGAGAAGTCATCAATTTCCAATAACGCAATTTTTCAAACGAAATTGACTGTCGCAAGATCGATAGATAGAGCGAACGCGAAGGGACTGGAGAATGAGGTAAGAGAGAAAGAGAAAGAGAAAGAGAAAAAGAAACACCACCCATGACAAAAACAGAAAGCGGAAACCGAACTAAACCATTTTGTGATGGAAAACATTTCCACGGGATTCGAGCTCCACGCGGTGGGATGCGATCCATTAATAAAGTGACTGTGTGTGTGTGCGAGGGCAGTCGCGCTCGTTACGTCCAATGTAGTAGCACTTGGCAAGTTTGCTTCGAAAGGCAACCTTCCTCCACGCCCGCAGGCCAATATCCGCTGCGGGAGGTAGAACCGAGCGTACATCCTGTTGCGCCATTTTCCAAACCTTATCATCATCATTATCGTCTGCTGGAAGAGGGCTGGTAGGTCGGAGCTAGTTTAGAATGACGCCCCGACGTCACCCCTGCTGCTTTCTCCCCACACCAGACTAGACGGTGTGCTAGTTCCGGTGGGAAGGCTCCCAACTCCTCTTTAACGTGTTTTGTTTGCCGTTTCGTACATTGTAGCGAAGCGTCAGGATGTTACGCGTTACGCGAAACGGTTTTGTTCTCGGAAGTCGGCGTCCTTTTGGAAAAGAAGCGTCGCTTCGACAAATCGCGTGCTCGCTCCACTCCCCGCGCAGGTAGTATCACCGCGAAGCGCCCCCTACCGGCAAACGCGCGCAACGCGAACGAACGAACTAGTTGTTTTGCATTCCGCTCAACTTGTCGCCGGAGACCGGAGAGGGGACACCGAGGCTGTTGGTTTCGGTGCGGAATATTTGCGTAGTTCTGTGCTGGAAGGCGCACGCCAAAAGACCCGAAAAGGCGCTCCCTTAATGAACGTCTTCGAGCGAATTCCAGCGCAACGCACAAATCGAGTCCACCTTTTGCCGGCGCGACGGTGGAGGCACCGTTCGCTTCCGGTTGGCGCATGGTGGCGATACTATGCCCGCGCGGGCTCGTCGTATCGTGACGCCCGCATGGAGCGGGCAATGAGTCATCATTTAAAAGTAATTTATTTTCTTTCGAAATTACTTTTCATCAATGCGCGCTTCTGTCACGTCGGCACGGGCGAGCGGCGGCGCTGCCGTTCGTGCCGGAAAGTGTGAGGCGTTCCGTAAATGGAATGTCATTCTCCACGGCGAAGAAGGCTGGGTGGATGGGAGAAGGAAGGGCTTTTTTTCGGTGCCGTTGTTGTCGCTGTCGGTAAATATTGGGAGCTTTTATCCTGACTATAATGCTGTGTAGTGGGTGATGTCGCGTAGCGCACAAATTCTTCAATTTGTTGTAATTTGCAACAAAGTTATTCAAATTTGCACGGACTACTTTGCAGTGGGTTGATTAGTTTCAAGGAGATTGTCAAAGTAACCTCTGCCGAGGGACGACATCGTAGTAGGCGGATGGTAAGAACGTAATTCAAATAGTAGCACAAGGCCGTTCCAACCGATTTTTCAAACATTTGCTCCACACAGAGGCCTACCGTGCACACCGGTAAGTGCATTAGATTCATATTACACTCAGAACTGAACCCGCTCGTGTCCGTTGCCAGCGTAAACGAGCCGGATTTATAAATCCAACTAATTTCCGCCTTCCGGTGGAGGAAAGCCGTCTACCGTTTCGCAACCGGCGCAGGGATACATAAAGCGAAAGGCGTGGAATGAAACAGTACAGTCTTTCACACCTCCTGGACTCGTCTGCCACCATGTAGGTGGAGGTCATATTGAGCAGGAATTTTTGATTTTCTGTCAATTTCCTGTACCACCGGGTCGGAGGTTTTTCGAGCGTAGCGAGTGAGACTAAAGCGGAAACGGGGTCTGACATTTCCGGCCTGACTTTTCCGTTGCGAAGTACGGATGACAGGAAGGTCTCAGGTCGCGGTATCATGGTGCTTCATCATGGGTGGGTTGATTTGAGTTTTTGTGGGCTTCAAATTGACGAATTTTGAGGAGTGGAAGAAGAACTGATGTGAGGGATATCTGAAAAAAAAACGCCGTATCGTCGGTGTCTTACGCAGTTCCAGTGGTAAAGAGTGACTTCAGAAGCAGTTTTTGCTCCACAAATAAAGAAGATAGCAGTGACGGAAGTTTAGATTCGGTTCCTGGTCATGGCAGGGACAGTGCCTAGCACAGACTTCGCTGTCCATTACGTCGTGATGATATCGATATCTTCTTCATCGTCGTCGTCCCCGGGGTCGGCCGTGACCACGTCGATCGTGGTGGTGGAGCAGCTGTCATCGTTGTGGAAGTTCTGCCTGCTGCTCGCCATCCGCATCGCGTACTCGTCCCGATCGATGTCCTGGCTGCTGTGGTAGATCTTCCGGCCACCGACCACACTGACCGGCGAGCTGCCGTCGCCACCGGACGAGTTCCCCGAGTTCGGATCGTCGTCCTTGTAGCAGGCCGACTCCAGATGCTTGTTGAGGTACGACTTCAGGGCGAACGTCTTGTGGCACCGGCCGCACTCGAAGTTCTTGTCGGTGGAGTGCGTCTGCATGTGCGCCCGCAGGTTGGACCGATCGGCGAACGCCTTACCGCAGTGGCCGCACCCGTACGGCTTCTCGCCCGTGTGCGACCGTAGGTGTCCCTGGAGGAGCCACGGACGCGAGAACAGCTTCCCGCAGACGCCACAGCTGTGGGACAGCTTGTGCGTCAGCAGGTGCATCGCGAGCGCCGGCATCGACACGTACGCCTTGCCGCACGTGACGCACTTCTTGGCCGACTGCGAGTCGAGGCTGCGGTGCGTCTGCTTGTGGCGCGACAGGTTGCTCGAGGTGGCGTACTGCTTGCCACACTCCGGACACTTATACTTGCCCTTCTCGGTGGAGCCACCCGACGGTGTGCCCGGGGAGTCACCGGCCGAGCTGTCCAAGTCACAGTCAGCGGATGGGTCATCGGTTCCGTCCACTTTCGCGGCCTTCGCGGCACACGCGCCACTTCTGGAGGAGTGCGTGGATCCTGCCCCGGCCGACGACGCCGCCGCCGGACTTGACTGGGACTGGGAGTCCTTGGAAGCTTTCTTGCGATTCTTCGAGCGGCCATCGCTCGAGATGAGATCGTCGTACGTGTACAGCTCGGCCGCCTTGCTCCCGGAGCACTTCTGGCCGGGTGCGGCTGCGACGACCACCTTCGAACTCGGACCGCCCGCTAGTACGGACACTTTGGCCGCGGGTTGTCCGGCCCCCGGGGACGTCTTGTGTTTGCGCGTCACCGTGCTGGTCGTAAGCGTTGAGCCGTTGACGATTACGGATGTGACGGAACTGCTGCCAGTGGAAGAAGACGCTTGTTGCGGACGGCGACTCAAGCGGCGTGCGTTTGGAGCACTTTCGGTCGCCGGTGGACCACAGTTCGATGCGCGTGTGGCCGAATACTTGGAAGATCCTGACGAGGCGCTGGAGTGGGCGAAGGAGAACACACTCGACGACGACCGCGGCGAGGATAGCGCGGACGACGTCCCGGGTGAGGCGGAACTGCCGGAGCACTCCGTGTCGGACGAGTGTTCCGATGTCGGGGGCGTCAGTGGGCCCGTCGGTGGGGGTGAGATGATTTTCATCGTGGCACCCTCGCCGTCCGACGGGGACATGGCCGTCGTTAGCTCGTAGCAGGGTATTATCATCGAGATCGGGCCCGACCCGACGGACGGACACTGGTAATTAGCGGCCGTGGCAGCCTCCACGATGCTGATGATGCCGCCGGTGCTCGGGTGAGTTTGTGCTCCATTGGTCAGCTGGATGTTGGGGCGGCGGCCGGTCGGGCTGGGTGGTGCCGCGGTGGACGGGGCGGCCCCGGCCGGGTGCAGGATCGTGACGACGCACGGTGCGGTCAGCGGTGGCAGGCTCTGCGACAGTGACAATAAATCATGTGCGGCTTCCGTTTCTTCTATGCTGCGATCGCGAAATATGGCCGCGGTGGTGTCGTAGCAGGTGGACCCGGACTCGCCCGCCGACGTCGGGGGTGACGGCGTTTGCTGTGTCTGGTAAATGGCGGCACTTGACTGTTGCTCCGGACGATGCTGTTGCTGCTGCTGGGAGTTGGGATGTGACCCACCCGCGGTGGAAGGCGTCGGCAGCAGCAGAGACGCCTGTTGTCGACCTGTTGTTGCCGCCGGTACGGCCCTGTGGTACGATGGCACGAGCGATGATTTATCTTGCCTCTTATCGGACACTTGAGCTGCAGCGGCCGCCGCCACAATCATCGGCGCAACGGGGGATGTTTCGGCATAAATTAGCGTTGCCATCGTTGGGGCCGATGGCGCCGCCGTCGTCGTCGTCGTCGTCGAAGCCCCGGTGCCATCGCGACGGCTCGGCCCATTATTGTTACTGCTGATGCCATAATTAGGATTATTACGGCCAGATTTTGCGCCTATCGATGCGAGCAGCGTTTGGTGCGCCTGGCCGGTGGATGCTGCCGTCGCTGCCGCGCGAATCGTTACGATCGGACCGGACGCGGTGTGGTCCGCGTCCGTGCTGGCGCTGCTGGAGGAAGCACTTACCGACAGATGCCGGGAGGAGTTGGTCTTCACGTTGATGAGATTGGTGTTCACGTTGCCGTTGCCGTTCGGCCCACATTTGAACGTCCGGAAGTCGTTGAGCGGTATGGTGAACCCTGCGGGCGAGGAAAAGGACACTGTTAGCGTTTGGCATAGCGTTTGGCCCAGCGTGGCGGGGAGCTGTCGCGAAGGATGATGTATCTTGAAGGAATCTGTTGACGAGATTTATGCGAGTGGTCGACGATGTTTTTGGGGAGGGATCGGGAGCACATTAGTTTTGCGCTTCCGGTTGCCGACGGAATGTGCGGCAATTATGCGCTGGAATGCTTTCTAATGCGGTCGAATTCGTTTCGTGCGTCGGCCAATTGCCACTGATTTGCCAAAAAAGTTTGCAAATATTCTTTGGAAAAAATTGGAAACTGTCTTATCCCTCAAATCTTTGACAAATTGAGTGGAGCTATAGCTACTAACGGAACCAGAAAATAAGCTAGTTATACTAGTTATACAAGCATCGAATTCGTACAAATAAGGTATAACTTATGTTTTTATTAATGTATACGTATGGTATGGTCCAAAATTATACTGAAAATTCTGACCGCACTTAATACTATCAAATAGTTTCAATTATTGGGTTGTTGGAGCAACAAAACGGGCAAGAGACTATTCGCATCGCTTTGTGTAGACACGACAGTTTGTAAGCTAGCTGTGCTAGAGATGGAGTTAGCTTAATTTACTAGTTATTTTCACCTTTATCGCATAATTCGCTAAATGAACATACATCAATGACTAAAACATATTACTCTTAGTACAAATATCTATATTTGTAAACAATCTAGCTCAAAAGGATTGTTTATATCGAGTTGCGCTTGAGTTTCGCCAGTCGAACTCAAAAAAGATTTAGACAGATAAATGGACTAACAGCACTGACATAATTTCCGCTTCATGTAAACGAGGTTTAAGGAGTATCTAGTATAAGCTATCCATCAATGAACCACCAATGGATTCCAAAGCTTGTGAGGTAGATAATATATGAATCAAACATCAAGTCTTTAGCTATTTTTGCTTTATTTTGTGTGTGATATTAAGGGGGCCTATGCTGTGTATAGGCTACAATTTAGTGGCTATGCTCTGCCTGAGACGCCTGTTACGCCTGTTCTTTAAGTTCGTATCCTATAACAACTTTATCTAATCGATTATCGCACAGTTACCTGTCGTTGCATACATTTAGGCGCTACGAATCTCCAACAGTATATTTTATTCGAAGAAGTGACATTATCAACCGAGTATGCCCGGGATAAAGTCAAAAGACAGGAAGGAAATGTCCTGAAAAGAATAATGTTAGTCAGAACAGGCCGTCATACTTATAAATAATAAAGAATCGATATAATGTTGGCGTCCAAATTTATCCCGAACCAATTGTATCAACATACATTAATCCATCCATTGTACTTAAACTGCCCATTATCGCGCTGGTAATCTTTTTAATTTAAACCGGTCAACCACGCGGTACAAATTTGTAGCAGCGTTTCACACCCAATTATCTTGCCATGGTGGCCATCCTGCGCCTTAGCAGAATCTTACGTAAGCTGTTGGTAGCAGCGTTAACATGAAGTTATGAGCGCATAACATAATGCCACAATCGACCGCTCTATCCATGAAGTCTCCGTCCCCCAGTCTAGCCTAAACCACTTTCGCTCGGATAAAACAACCGGCCTACTCTGCCGGGCGAGCACGGACGAGAATAATCGTAGGGACACGTCGCAAATGACAATTGATGAGCCGGGTCGGGATTGTCAGTTAAAAAATGCAAACGATTCAAATTGCATCTCCGATTAACTTATCGTGCCCGAGGGTGCGGGCATAATAATTACCGGCCGCTCTTGGAATCTGCCGCTGCCGGGTGCTGCGGCCATTCGGTCAAGGGTCATGCAAGCGAAAGGCTGCTGCCAAAGCACGCCTCGCAAGGGATCAGTGCGAATTTGTTGCGTACGCTCTGCCTTCGAGCACGGTTCCCCGGGTCCTGGAGGGACCCGACGACGACGATGACACGGTTCTTCGTCGTACGATGGTCAATTCGGTGCCGATTGCGGCCAGTTTCTTAACCGGTGCGTAATCACCCCTTTTCGGCACCTTTCGGGTGGCAACTCTCCGGCAGGGGGGAAGTTAATCCTTTCGACTCCGCACTGGGATTCGGCCGTAATCCCGGGGAGTAACAATAGCAGGGCCCAGGGCCTCATCCGGGTGTACGGCCCAGCAAAGCCCGGCGGTGTGCGGTGTGGGATTGATAATGTGCTTCTAATTGCAATTAATGCCAACCGTAAAGGCGTTGGAAATAGGCAAAACGATGTTCATGCCCGGGACGGTCCGGGCTGGCCGTTGCGGGCAGCTTGATCTCGGACGCCACGGAAGCACTCGGTTAACTCGGTCGTATCCGGGCTGACGTCGTATTTTTTGTTGTTGTTGCAGGGCTGCTGTTAGTATACTTCGCTCCGGGGAAGGGAACCGGACGGGCGTGGGATGTGCTGGATAAAAGTAAACGCCTGCATTATGCTGGGAAGGAAGTTTTGTGCTCCTGCTTTGCGTACTTCGAGTCTCGTGGAAGGTTGCGGGCTGTTGGTTGGGTTGGGTGTTGGGTGAAAATAAAATTTTATGCAAACTTGCACATCCTTTTGTGTCTTTTCACTTTGGCACCTAGCACCCCGGTTTCGTTGGGATAATTAATCGCCATTGTCGGTGGATTTGTACGTTATTTACAGTGATTACGGAGAGTTTCACTGCACACGTGTTCGTATTGTTGGGCATATGGATGAAATCGTCGTAAGGAAAATAAATGAAAGAGCAGTTCTGAAGTTTTTGGAAGAGAAAGAGATGTTCGTTGTCAAAAACTCAACATTTTAAGTTTCAAAGTCAGGCAAGTATGTCAGTAAATTCACGGGAACGCGTGAAGTACTGTTGATTGGCGCTTGAAAGCAATCATCGTCGGATCCAGCGAAGAGTCGGTGGATAAAAATTAAATCCAACTCACCGCACTAGCGCCGGCTTTTGTATCGTTGTGTCTGAACTTCGGACCCGGTCACACAGGAAACCCGAAACCGCCCGGCATTGTTCTTCGGGCACGGGATCACGTGAATCAGAGCGATCAGGGAACCGTGTCCCGGGCCGAATTCCCAACCCGAAGCTAACGAGCTTAATCGAATTTGAATGAAAATTACCGTTTCCAGGTCCGTGTCCGACTGTCCCGCCGAGTGCGGCAGTAAGCGACCGTGCTCCGGAATGGAAGGGGTCGACTTTCGGTTTCCGGACCTTTCCGGTGGCCCGCCGAGGCTATTCACCTGACTGCCCTTTCTGGTGTGCCTAGTGTCTAGCCAAGCGGGCAGTAAAGTATCGGTCGGTAAGATCGTTTTCGAATTTGAAAAGCGAGCGCAAAATGGCAATTCCGGTTGCAGCGGTGGGCGAGAACGCCTCGGAAACCGATGCCGCTACTGGCAAATCATGATCCCGAGTACTTCGGTGTGTGTGTGTGTGTGTGTGTGCCTGCGTGTGTTCGTCTTGTTCACCATTGTTCTCCGTTGCCGGAGCGTCTCGATAGCCGGTTGTCTGGCTGCGACTGCGAATGATGGGTCCCATTTAAATAGGTAATGTGCACAATTAAACTCTGCAGATTAAATATGAAATATTCATGCACAATCCCCGGCTGCTAGCCGGTTGCGGGATGTCTCAGATCGGATGCCCTGCACTGTGACCGTTACTTTAATTTCATCGCTCAATGGAGCTCAGTTTCGTTGCGTTTTGTTTGAGATATTGTTTTCATCTGGTGTATATCGTAGCAGATCTTCAAAAAGATAAAAGAGCAGAGTTAAAATATTATGGTGTTGTGCATGTTGCATATGTGCAGGCGCACTACCTTAACACTACAAAGACCGGGTTTTGTACTATACCTATTTGTACCGAAAGCGGTAATTTTAACCGCAACTTTTTAAAATTCAATTACTTTGCCACTTTTAGATTTTTTTTTAAATCTCTCAACGGTGTAATTGGCATACACACATACACTTTTAATACATATTTTTTATTCAATTTTCTTGAGCTATCTTAACCCACATTCATTAAACAAATGGCGACAAGTAGGGTTTTTTCACCTTTACAAAAACGAAAAAGTTTTTTCATTGTTGTCCTAATCGAGGCCGATAAAAACAGAGCCTCTGCATAGAGCACATTGCATCATTCCGTCCGAAAAATGTTGAAATATTGTACGGTAAATCAACTCACAACTCGCTATTATGGGACATGATTTGCATTTTAACTTTATTTGCTTTTTACTGTTTTGTTACGAAGTTATCTCTGAATTTTTCGCTTTCACAGCCAACCCGAAATGTACATACAACACGCATATGGATTCGAATTGATAATCGATGACAAGAACTCCTTTCCGTGTGTACGAGTGTAACGATTTCCTCCTTTCGTACATGCAATCGATTTGTAAAATGCACAAAACGCACAGCCTAATCGAAAATCCGTCGAATCCATTTAAGTGTACATCCTCTTGATAGGCTTCTACACAGCACACACCCGATGCAAGGTTGTGGTTAGGGACACACACAAGTAACAATCTACAGCCCTATCTACCGTAGTGGCCGCTTCGGGCAAACGCTCGGCAGGCCGTGGAAGCTTCACGCGCGATGAATTGGCGTTTTCTTGCCCATGGAACCCTTTTGGCTCATAATTTTGCAATCAGCATACAAAGGGACGTTGCTCGATTTTTGGGGGGCATGAGTAGAGAAGGTGAAACCATCGAGAGGCGCTAGTGCGAAGTGCCTTCGAACTGCTGTTGGCGTATTTAATTTAAATATACGAAACGATTGTATTTATAAACATAAATCATGTGTGCCGTTTCGTTCGGCGCGGTCGAGCGTACGGAAAGCACTCCCGTGCCGTTGTTACTGATGTCAGTCGCGTAACGAGTTGCGAGCACGGTGTGCGAGACGAGGAGGACATTCGAACGGCACGGCTACGGCGTGTTCGTAGATCACAAGATTGGGCCGCGACAATGGGCGAAGAAATGAGGCGCGATGTCCAAAATCGTTGTCTCCAAACGTTGCTCTAATGTAATTGTTCAGCTGGACTAACTAAAACTATATACAAAAATGTAAATAACAGTTTGGAGATATCGTTAAATGATTTGACTGTAGATGAACTTTTGATATTTTGGTCAGCGGTTTTGATTCGCCTCAAAGGACTAAACGTGTTATTTTATGTTAAATACATTATAACTATGCAGTATTTACGAACTAATTATTCATAACTATTTAGTTATCTGTTTAAATAGCCTAACTGCAGACGTTTGGGGACTTTCATGTGGTTTTACACAGGGCTGGTTGAGTGTTCGAATTTTGAATGGTTAAGTCAAAGTAGGCCAGAAATGGTAGGCCTACGCCTACTTGAGGTAATTGCACCGATAAATACAAAGCAGAATAAGAGCTTCAAGTGAAGGCTACCAGGTTTAATCTTCGTGTTTTGCCACTGTATGAAAATGTTTTTGAAAACAATACAATAATAGAAATTTCATTGCCATGCCATGAAAGTTTCATGCCACTTATTACGCATATTTAGACAAAGACTCCTTAAAACATCTTTTTGACCACCTGATACGTGCATCACGCATGCAGTGCGCTAGAACCTAAAGACATCGGACCACGGGCGACCGCTATCGTCGCACTTCACGTGCGCACGACCAAACGCCGCACACGGATGGCAACAAATGGCGGCAAACAGCGATAAAATAACATCATGTACAATCACATTTACTTGCGCCGGCACCGAAATTGGTGCTCCGGCAGGCCGTCTGTTCACGGCTAGCGCGCTCGCCTCGTTCGCAATTTGTGCCCGTGCGCCGTGTGCTTCCATTCGATTCCGGCAGAGGGCGCTTTCGAGGGTGCTGCACAATAGGAACGCCACCGCCAACTTTGGGCTCGGGAAAAACGGGGTTTGACAAAACAATGGCATCGGCCGCGTTTGTGACGATGGACAGAACGCAAGGCGCCAGACGAGTTGAGATACGCCAGTAATGGCGGGTGCGACACTAAAGGCGTCGTCAGCGAATGGATTGTCTTGGTTGGGTGGGCTTGTAAAACCACCGCGTGCGCTCCGCACGAATGAGAGGGTAGGCTATTGTTTAGAGAAGCATCCTTCATCGTTCTGGCAACGTGGCGTTGGAAATGGTGCAGCACATAAACACATCCTCGTCCGTCGCAGGTAAGGACCGATGCACAATAGATCACGTCGTTCTGCACGCAGTTGCAGCTGGGCGGCTTCGAACTGGGCATGCGGACGGAATTGTACTCGACGCGTGCCCCAAGAGCACCTAGCCGTCGTTTACTACGCGCGGGTTAGCCTCCCGAGATTGGAATCTATTCGGGAGACACAGTGTTTGCGTTCCGTGCGTTCCGCACATCTCGATCCGACCGATAGAAGGTGCCGGGTGTTGAAGTAATGGCGATAATTTTCAGCGCGAGAAACGTCCAGACTGGGCGGGCTTCTCTACGGTTCGGGAAAGACACCAGACGCAGTCTGCCAGAATAGATTCAGCATTCTTTCCGATGGCACGTGGTTTTGTTCCATTTCTGCGTCTCTGCTCGCTTGAAAACTTTTATCCAAAACCCACTTTGCCATCATCGTTCAATGGCCCGGTCCGGAAACAATCGAAAAGGACCTCTGCGGTTCGCGCGAGCAGTTTGGCCAGCGTTCGACGTTCGGTGGCTGTCGGTGGCTTTCGGTCGTGGTCTTGAGACCGCGACACATGCAGCGTTGCAAAAAGCTCCACCAAACCGCGGCCTGGAGATCCCGAAGTTCGACGTACGAGTCCATGCGCCAGCCAGCTGCAACACGAGGTTTTAGCCTCGGTCCAGCTGGTTGGTGGGTAGTTTTTCAATTTGTTGCGCCCTGGCTATGGTATGCCGTGTGGCTGTACGGTGGCGCATCGCACCGATGGAAGTTTTCGGTTCGAATGTCTAACCCTAACGGGTAGAAGCAGCAATAGAAGCAGCAGCAGATGATTGGGCTGACTTCGGGAAATGTGTGCGATAAATTAATTACTTCCCGATAGCGCGATTGATCGATCTGTTGCCTCGTACTTATTGGCTGGCTAGAAGGTTGGCACGAGAGCGGTAGAGCGTGTACGTATCAGCCCGAGGGGGTAGTTTTAATCGATTTTGCTCCAGCAGATTGTTTTGCAGTTGCAGTTGTTTTCTGCTGCACGCTGCCGTGCGAGGGATAGATGGCGACATTGGCATTTCATTTGGCGTGACTGGCAACATTGCAGATTTGCTTTTTTTTAAGTTGGCTAATAAAGTAGACTAGCCATGCTTTTGTGTAGAGGAGTTTTGCTGCATTGTTTCAGTGTAATATTTTTACCTGTAGTGGTATTAAAACTCAGCTTTATTGCAGTTTGATTTTATGCGGAATACACTTTACGTTGAGTTAATTGAGTGTGTGCAATCGGAACTATAAGCAACTATTTTTACCATTTATTTCGTTTGTTCTAGTGTAATTACTATGCTAATACTATTAAAATATATAAAGGTGAGATATTTGGTGGGTTCACACGAGTCGAACTCTGCTCGAATTTGTACGATCTGCGAAATTTTTTGTCAATGTATTAGTGAGCTATGTTCGCCGAGTCTTTTTCTAGCAGAAAAGGTAATCCGGTACTAGTGTGCGTGAAGTTCGTCATCAAAAGTTCAACTCGTGGGAACCCACCTATTCAGTCATTTTTAAGTGATTAGTGACTTAGTCTGATCGTCAGTGGTGTAATGTTTGTTTATTAGGTGACTTGACGCCTAAAGGTATGCATGCATCTTAATGTTTCAACAGTGAGTAGCGTCGTTATTATCAATGTGGCTGTACATATTGTATAACGTTTGGTGCAAATTAGAATCTTCAGTCCAAAGCAATGCGATGTGAGCAAAACCTTGCTATCGCATTATTAATGCTCCGTCTACCTAGTCTTAATAAACCTTATCGAATGGGACGTTTGCTTTCAATACATTGCGATATACAGTGTTGTTATCGTCTTTTCGTAGATTGAGACGATTCATTTATTTGTATAAAACGTGTAAAACTATGATCTAAACAAACCTGTTACACAATTTGTGTTATTACTATTATTGTCAATCAGTATGTAGTAAGTTATTTATAGATAGTTGTCAAAGAGTGTATTCAGACAGGTTGTTCTTAGACAGTGTATTCTGAGTGTATTCTTCATTGTATTCAGTGTATTCTTAGATAGTCGACTTTAGTTATATTTTGAAGCAGTTAAATATTATCACATTTACACAAACAAGGCAAGGAATAGATATAGTACAATGCAAATATTATACATCTCGAATTTGCGGCCAGTGGTTAGATTATAGAAGCTTGTAACATGCAAAAGACAATATTTTTAGCGTGCAAGAATGACGAGAATCTTCAAAATATTGAAGAATGATTAAAACACAAGGAAAAAGCGAAGGCAATCACAAACCTTAGCGAAAAAAATCAATAACCTTATGCACAATCCCATGAGTGTCGTCACTTATCGAAGAGACTTTCCGATCGTCGACTAATAACGCAGTAAATTACAGCATCCTCAGGCCGGAGCGTTTAGTAAGCCCCTCTAATTGGAAGTCATTTTGTCATCCTGCAGCACATTAACGTGGCCAGCGCTCGGTCGCTAGTTCATTATCGTCGTAAAGAAAGGACGACAAAGCGTACGACGGAACCGTCCGCTAATGCCTGCGTGCGACTGATTTTACTTTATGTGGTGCGATGGCGCGATCGCCGTTTCCGACTGGCTGCGGCTTGCGAGCCCGAAGTGTGACAAATGGGCTGAAATCCGCTGAATCACTTGAGTGAAGTGATATTTCGCCTGTTTCGCTTCGTGGCCGGGATTCCGGTGCCGAACAACCAACTCCACGGGAAGATGCTCTAAAGCAAACACAATACACTACCGGTAAAACGTTTTTTTTTTTGTTTTTTTCTCCATTCGCAGGGGGTCTGTCCAAATGATGCGTTAATGCTCACAGTTGACCACACCGTGGCGTCTCCGCGCGGTGCGTTGATTCTGTTGTCTCGTACTTCGCCATCGAAAGCGGCCCAAATCGGTCGGTCGTTTTGTGCGGAATTTACAAACACTAATCCCGCACCATAAATCAGCGTTTAATTGCTTTATTAACGAACGTGCGATGCGAGACTTCCACGCAAAAGTTCTGCCCACAATCTGCCTCCGAAACCCGCCGAAACCGGGAATGGGCGGGCGTGATTGGGTTGGGTGGGGTGTGCGAAAGGAAATTGGCTTTTCTTCGTTAGCTACCCTGCGCTGGTGATGTGAGCGTGCGCGCGCCCGCGCTCGCTCCTTGTGTCCTTGTGGCGGTGAACCTTTTAATCATCGGTTGAGAAACCTGGCCCCCACGGTCACTTCCCTTTATGGGGAGGAAAATAGGCAGCAAAACAGAAATGCCACAAGCAAGTGGGGGAAAAAAGGTGGAAGCCTAAACTTCGTGCTGGCGAGCGAAATTGGCAACGAAGGCAATGGCAATGGCGCCTATCTCTCCAATGCTTGAGCAGCAGTGAGAGCAGGAGAGACTGTTGTTGAGTGAAAAACAAAATACAGATACTCGATCGGGAGTGTACGCACTGGGTGGGTGGCTTTTTTTGCACTCCTTCGATAACGATCCCACCCCACGGGCCCGGAACGGTGACTGAACGTTTTTTTTCTGTTCCGTGCGGTGGAACTTTGGAATTCCTGGAAGGAAGCAAGTCCCGGGTGTTCCTGTGCGCGACGTGGTGGGCCCGCATGATAAGTCCGTGCAGCTGCGAAGTTTCTAAATCGGAAACGGTTCTGATTACGCGGAATTCAGCGCGCGAGGCGAGGATTATACGCAGCCGACCTGGTTGGCCGGAGTTACACGAGGCTCGGTGGGACAGGCGCAGCAACGCCGCCGGAAGCGCGTGTGTGTGTTTGTGAGAGGAGCTGGTCAAGGAGCTGGGCAGGGTGGATCTTTATCAACTTTATCAACGCGCGCCCTAATTGCGGCTATTCAGGTGTAATTAACAAAGATTCGTTTCCGGTTGTACTGCGCCCCCCGGTCGCTAATGCCTGCGACGCCTGTACCACTGGCTCCTTCTGCGTAGTGCCACACTTCCGCCTGCCAAAGGCATCGCCCGCGGCAAGAAAATAAAGAATACAAATAATTCCACCGGGGAGCGAAGTTTTTGTAAACGGAAGAAGTCGCTCCGGTGCGGGTGGTTTGGAGTTTTACTTTTGCTTTATCGTTGTCTCGTTCCTGTCGGTTTTGTTTTGTTTCGCTTCGGTGTCCCTGCGTCCCTCAGGTGGCGTGTCCTGAGGTGGCACGAAGCAAACGAGCTATTTTTGTACGCCCGGTCCGGGGGTCGCACCAGCACCGGCGGCACGCTAATCGGCTAAGCTGATGCGAATGCCAGGAAAATCCATCCCTCTTGTGGCGTTCTTCTGGCGCCGCTCCAATCAGCTCCGGTAACCGAGTGCGATTAGCCAGCGAAGGATGATGGTTTTGTCTTTGGTTTGCACAAAACCAAACGAGATAGGAAATATTATCGTCTCACGAATCGCTTAAGCACGGACCACTCCACCAACGGATGGTTTTCCTTTGAGCCTTTGATTATATTGAAATTTATTAGAAATTTTACCGCGAAGGACAGCCATAGGGGACGGATATTACAGTGTAGATTTGACCACTAATGAGGTCCAGCTTACTACCTTTTCCTGCAGAGGGCGCTGCTCGGGTATTTTCAATGGGATTCTTCAGATCCAAGTTGGTAATTAATTTTACAGTAGTTTGCAAAGCTAACTGAGAAAGTTTTACTTTTATTGAAAAAATTCAATAAGCTACGATTCAATCATACATTTTGTTAAAATTTATTAAGACGTTTTGGAGCACGGTTAGCTTAAATTTTAAATCAGCGTTTTGCTGCGATTTGCTACGATATGATAGTAATACTCAAGTGAATATATTCGTTAAGAATTGCCTACTTTTAGGCGTATTTCTCATTGCACCACGATGCATATCATATGTGTTAACAATGCAGATAACGTATGCATTCAGAATTATGCAGTTTTAATGGTTCGATTTTGGTGTCCAGAGAGACTATGCGCCTTAAAGTATTTAATCCATTTAAAAACAATACACATAACAAGCTGATTACTGAACACTAATTGAACACAGTGTTCAGTACTCTCCGCTCTACTGTCATAATCTTGAATATTGTTTGAATAACGAGTTCTGCATCTTCTTTTTTATGTAATTTTGATTCCAATCACCTCACTATTAGAAATGCACGGTGCTCTTTAGTCCTTCAAATTGTATATGTGCTTTGATGTTACTATAACACTATTTAAATTCCTCTGAGTCTTTGCTTTTAACATGATTATTTTCGTTCACGCTAGCGACTTCAGTTCACAGGAACCGAACGAAACTCCGACACATGCATAAAAAGAGAGAAAAAACCCCTTTATAACACGATGATCTGAAAAATCAATAAGATGAAACCCGACAGTCTAGCTGGGGGATGAGCCTCGCAAAAGTCTATTGGCATATCACCGTCCCGATGTCCTTGTGCTTTCAATGCACCCGATGCTCCAGATAGGAGCATTATGTTTTTTTTGCTGCTCTGTTATTTTATCGATTCGTCGGTGCCCGGTGCAGCGAGGGAGGCGCTCGATATTTGCTGTTGAAGCTGCACACATTTGTTGCATCTGTTGCCGGGTGGGCCCGAAGCATTCAGGTCAGGCCGGTTCGATCCGTTTTTTTTTTCGGGTGACGACCTCCATAAAGCTGGTTTATTTGGTATATTTTACAGTATGAGTTAGAGCCGCATAATGATTTAAGTCGTGAAACTATTTGTCGAAAGTAACGTACATAATGTATTTTCTGCGCCGATTGAATTCTCACGTTCTAACGATGCACTCGAGCACGGTTAGCTGCTTTGCAACATGTAGCTCGAGTTTAGTATACACCGCACGTGGCTCGTCTCGATTTAAATCCCAACCGACCATGGCGCTCAAGCCGTACGGCATCGTTGACCAAACAGGTGTCACAGGGTGCTGGACCCTGCTCGTCCGCATTTACAGCGTCGCAGTCATCTCTGACGTGCGCTCACTCCTCTGCTCCGGATAATATTCCCGGCAAGCGTATCGGCAATAGGGCACGAGAGATTAGCATCCCACCTCCGCAGCGCCCAGTTGGTGTGGTGTGCATGAATTTTAAATTATTTCTAGTCCAGAGTCGTACGCCGTACGCTCTCTGGTGGTGTGGTGACTCGGTTCGGTCCACCTAGCCACCGAGCGGAACAGATCTATAAATACCTATTTATATGCAACCAAATATGGCTGCCCTATCGGATGTTCCGATGACGAACGCGGCCCGGATTGGGTCTCGAAACCACAGGAGGAAGTATGGCTTTCCAGCTGACGACGCTGTTAGCCTTCGTGTACGGGTGGAAAGAGGTTAAGGTGGAAAAAGGCCGACAGCGGTTGGGTCGAGTTCTTTCGCTAGCCAGCTGGTAGACGGAGATAATGCGCCGTACCTGTCCAGCTAGCTTGCTGCTTTACGACCAGATTAGAACGTCTCTAGGAATGCGTGTTGCTATTGGACGCTCGCCTAGTAAACGTCTGCCTTCGCACCGGTGGAACACACCGTCGCTGATGTTGCCCTTAGCTGGCGGCACAGACACGAAGTGAGAGTCATAACACAGCCACCCATCACGAAAGAGCACGCAGATCGTGTAGGTTCGTGCCTGGGATGACACTCGGTTCGTACCGCTCCAGCCACAGAAAGGTTAATTTGCTTATAGCGACTTTTATAATTGAGACAAATCTTTCCAGCATGGACGACACTGACCACACCAGTGTCCCACGGGGAACACGGCCGCTGCTGGTGCCGCTGGTTCGTAGTGTCCTGCCGTGATCGCTCCCCGAGAAAGGTGGGCAGGACGTTGCAAGAATGCAAACTGCACCGGCGCTGCATAATGGCCGGAGCGCAGGCAAAAAGCAGCATCATGCGTTTCTCCGGCGCGCTTCGGAAGGTAAATTTAATTAAACTACGACAGAAGGCAAACATACGACACAGAATCAGCCTGCGTCGTGACGTCCAGCGTCCGAAACGTTGTTCTTGGTGGCGGGGAAAAAAGAGATAGCGAGCGAGAAAGAGCGAACTGGGGCATGATGTACCTGTTTTGAACGGCCATACGGCTCGTTTCAAAGAGAGCACGGACGAGAACTCCGATCGGGAACACAGGGACGCGAATTGATCGATGGTGGACGTTCTCCGGGACGCCCCGATCGGACTGGTGTGTATGGTAGAATTTTTGAACCATCATCGGGTCCGTGTTTGTCGCATCGGGCGAAGTGTTTGAATGGTGGCGAGTAATTGATTATTCGAACAGATGGTCGTAGTTGTGCCGAGATTTGCATGCTTCGGTGACATTCATAGAGTTCGGGAGATCAAGCAGGTTCTACTAGCAATAGCTGGCTATCAGTTACGCTATCAACTGGTCAGATTCTTTAGGAACATAAAGACCACGTGAGGCTTCTATCTATAACTTCGATCAAAATTAAATATTCCATCCTGAGAATATAAGTATTAAACTTGTCAATAAATCGTTTAAACGAACCAGTCTCAAAATTAGCTCCAAATTAAATAGTTATAAATTGATGAAGAGGTTGTTTGCATGTAATGCACGCTGAAAGGCATAATTCAAACGTGTTTAAGCAAAATATTACTTAATTAGATTGAAAGTAGTGATGGGTAACAGAGATACAGATTCATGAATCTGAATGAATTTTTTAACTAAATGAATGAATCTGAAACTCTAAAGATTCATGAATCTTATCTAAAGATTCTAAAGATTCTCTGGAGATTCATGAATCTCATGAATCTCTGGAGATTCATGAGTCCTATGAATCTCTATAGATTCATGAATCTTTAGAGATTCATGAGATTCGCGAGATTCATGAACCTTCTAGAGATTCATAAGATTCATGAATCTTTAGAGATTCATAAATCTCCAAAGATTCATGAATGAATCTGAATGAATCCTAAATGAAAGATTCATGAATCTGAATCTCGTCGAAAGATTCATAAGACACAACACTATTTGAAAGGGATTGAAAAAATGGGTTTAAAGTTATTTCAAGCGATAGACTTAGATGAATGGGTCTATATGGAAAAGAAAAAGAAACACCTCTGCATAACTTTAGGCGTAAGTCTCCCGGGACACAATCCTGCGTCATGTGCAATTTGGTCAAATGCAATTTGTTCGGACAATTTTCAACATAGAGTAAATGTATCATATTAATGCTGTTTATTTTTATAAATTAGGAGAAAAATACTTTCAATAATAATTTATTGAGTAACGAAATTAGAATATATAAAATCCGCTTGACAGCGCTACACTGTACGAAACAACCTTCCGACAGACAAATAGAGCCTATTTTGAGCACATACACCGCTTGCATGTCATCGGTATAAAGCTTTACGATACAAACAGATTATACAGCTGATTTCCGCGAACTGGGCACCCGCATTAGTGCGCCGGTTTGCTGCAGGACGCGAATGACGAAAGTGACTCAGACCCCGGCGGTGGTGGTTAAAACCGTACCGAATAAAACATAACCAAAACCCGCTCGTGGCTTGTTATTTTTCGCTGCCGGAAAGGAAACAACACGGCGCAGCGGTGATCGTAAATTGTGTGCACCTCGTTCCATCTACCCGGTGTACTTTCGCCCCCGCACCGGTTTGGTCGGAAAGAGAGTGAAAATTGGACAGTGTCGTGCGCTTGTGTGGGTGTGCGCGAGAAAGAGGGCAAACCGATAGCCATTTCTGCTCGTCGAACACGTCGCGATTTGAATATTTTTGGCATAAATTCTGATTATTCAATCAGATTTATTATTGAAATTCATTCGTTTTATAACTGTATGGCTCATAATTTCAATAAATAAAACATTTGTACGATGCTGCCCCTCGTCGGGTGGCGTTCTTCTCCGTGCAACACCATAAAAGTTTTCCCTTTTTTCCCCCCGGTGCGCGGTGATGAAGATAATGTTCAGCGCCCGGACGGATGGATGGATGGATGACTCGGGAAGTGCTGCGAATGATCAAAAGGGTTCGCGTTGGTGGGGTGGGTGCTGGTGCTCGTTCCTGTCCCGCACACCGTAGCGTACACGTGCAACGCGAACACCAAGGCGAACACGTAAGACAATAACAACCTTCGCGTGTATCCTCGGTTCCCATTTGCGACGCCGGGAAAAGCGAAACGGCCCTCGAACGCTCCGTTTAATGATGGGCATCGTGAGTAGGAAAAACCCGCACGGAAGCAGCCCGAAAAAAAAAGAATCTGCAACAGTCGCGTAGTAAAAATGTACACGGTGTTGTTGCTTTTTATATTTGTTGCGCCCAATTGAAACACCATAAAAGGAAAATCGAACTAACATGAACCCCCGAAACATATGGAAACATGCCGGTCGGTTTCGGTCGGTCTGGTGCATCAATATTACCTCTCCTCTCTGGGTCTGGGTTCCGGGGGGAGGGTTCCGTATGGGTGGGTGATGTGGGGGAGGGTCGATTGTTGTGGTTGCTCCCACCCATCATCCCCACCCGTGCGCGGCCGTGTTCCGTGCCCGACCGCGGTGGGACGGTGGGGTGTCCAAACATAAAATCAATAAATTCATTTCCCGTAAACATAAATTTCCTGCTAATGGTGTTTTCCTCCGTTTTTACGCGCTCCGCGTACGCATTTCGGGCAGCGCGTCATCTCGCGGCGAGCTTCCCGCACGGACGAGTGAGCCGCAAGCCGGCGTGTTTGATCAGTCGGAAGGAATAACCGCACTCACGCCAGGACACATACATACCAACATGTTGATGTGGCCGGCAGACTGTTCACGCGGTGCGCGGTGACGGGAGGGTCGATGGAGTGGGATTAAGGTTAACGGAGGGTCAGAGGAGAGAAGCAGGACGGGGGTGGAAGAGTGCAAAGTTGCATGATAAGTTACCGAAGGTTGTGAGGGATTCTACAAAAAATCTACAATTTAGGGATTGCGTCTGTCGAGGTACATTATGTGACTTTGGCGCCTAAAGGTATGCAATGTATTTATTTTTTCATGATTTTTTTTAATTTTCAGTGCACAGTAGTTTCAAACGAAATACAATATTATAAACCAAATACGAATTTTATCATGATTCAGAATTCCATCACCCTTTTCCCAATCACTCAAGTTTGTTAAAAATACCTAACATCAATTAATTTCCATTTTAATATATAGGTTTTGTTTGATACTTTTCCGTTTGTGTTTCATAACCGGCCTTTATGCCTTAATAAAAACTGAAATTTATCTGAAAACCGAAATTGTTCTTCTCTTTCACATCTTTCTGTCTTTAAACAATATCATGGTGATCAGTATTCCAGTGTGAAATAGCAATATAACACAATTTTCTCCATTCTACGACGCTTACACCACGCACCCACGCTTTGGAGCTTAACGATTCTACGATTTATCTATTCCAGGAACGTTTCACAGCAATGCTCTCGAACGTGCCCGCACCTGCTTGCGGTGCCAGCTGTCCGTTCCACGAATGACACCCGACCCTATCGCAAATCGGGGTTGAAATGAAAAAGGATCAAATGTTTATCTTCGCCTGGCGACGAACCGGGTTTCGGGGCGATGTCAGGATGCGTAAGTGCATTTGGTGCAACGAGATAATTGGATACTACACCATAAAACAAATTAACAGCTTCCAAAAGGGTGATTAATTCTCACCGGTGTAATAGATTTTCCTCGGCAGCGCCCGCCCCCAGCCGCCCGGGACAAGGATGCAACGCAACTGACAGGCTTACGCTGCTTGCCGGCATAAAATATGCAACAGTCTCCGGATTGTGTCCGATTGGTAGCGGGCGTAATTACGAGTGGCCGTCTTGTGCGTTGCCCACCCCCTCCCCCCGTTCCGCTCCCGTCGGTTCGGTCCGATAATTATAAAACTAATCAAAATGGATCAGTGCCTTCAAAACGGAAGCTACTTCAAACAGCAGGCAGCATGGGCGGCGGTGCAGCGAGTGGGTGGGCGTTAGGGTGCATCGACGGCCGGGTCCACCTTTTCGCTGCATTACGAGCACCGAGCGCAAGTCAATTGGTTGACCCCTGGGGACAGACCGAATGCACTTACACTGTACCGGTGTCTCGAGCAAACACAAACAATTAAACGCTTGGCTGGCTTCAAGGGTTTGCGAAAGGGAATGCTTCTGTGTTCGAACCATCTCACCGGTGACATTTAACATGTCCGTCAAGAGAACACACGTGTCGGGAATTCAATTCACTCTGCTTTGGGAAGCATTCACACTGCACTTGGAAGACTGTCGGCGATTATACCTCATTTTGTTTTTATTACATACCTTTTCCTTCATCACAATGTTTTATAATATTTTTCGCTGGGTTTTGGTATTTTTGTTATAGTTTTTTCATTAGTCGCTATCGTGATGAGCTCCTGAATTATTTATTATGCTGGTAACAACTGCCATGTATCAACATCATGAAATTGCATACTTTTGGGCTGATTCAAACTTGATGATTGTTTTTTTTTCACTTTTTTTACTTTACTTTTTTACAAAAGGTCGAAAATTAATCCTTTTGGGAAAGGTGTTCTTCCACATAGAAAATAATCATTGGCATTAAGCTAATATATTTACTATCATTACAATGCATTAGGAACAAATGAACAATACAGGCACATGATGTATTTCCTGTTGTAAATGTTGTGAAAAACGACTATATTGCTCATATTAGTTGTTATACAGCATCCTACAGTGAAGGCTCCGTATTTTGATGTTTAACACATAAGATTTAAAACAAGCAATGCGGTATAAATAAGCTGAATAAAATCGATTTTCCTTTTTTATGTAATTGCTATGCGGGTTGCATACTTTTTGGCGGAATAATAAAACGAAGCTGAGCCTATACACTCGAAAAACAAAAAAATTCTTGGAGAGTTGCGCACTAGTTGTAAGCATGAAAGCTGTTGCGTAATAGTTATTAAGATATTAAAAGATTTTAAGATGTAAAAGTATTGTACCCAATTATGAGGTGAATCTGAGGCTTAGATATTGGCACCGAAAAAAAAAACAAAATAAAAATATAAGGTTTCTGATAAATTAGATTAATTAGATGTGTTTATTTTATCTTAGGTTGAACCCTACGTAGTTATAGATTGCAGTAGAATATAAAACTTTACAACTGTGACGAGAAATGTCGTAAACTAAACCCTCTCGGTGGAAAAAAACAGAACATTCTACAGAGCTTCTTTTATTTACCAAACATAAAACCGTTCCTTCTATCATGCAATTTAAATCATGGCGCATCGTTCGCAGTAAAAGAGTGCACAACTTCATAACCCACTGGCAAAAAAAAGAAAGCAAACAACTCGCTCTAATGTACTGTTCGATTGTCTGCCGGATCGAGACATTACTAACCGGTTCCGTCACGACCATCGGTGCACTAAAATATTATTGCTTCCTGCTGCTGCCACCTTCCTGTGCAGCAGGAAGTGGAAGCGAATCATGGACTACACTGCAGTCAGTTTTGTTTTCCTCCCGGTGTCCGTGTCCTCCCCAGCACCATTGTCACCTTGAGCAGCAATCGAGCCGGCCCGTAGCGCCGTGGCGCGAAAGTAACTTTCGTCCAAATGTATCCATCATTTACCTTTAACGAGAACATCAAATCGTTTGAAAGGGACACACACACACACCTATACACCTCGAATACCCCCGCCGCGATGGTGGGCTTTTGTTTTGGCTTTTCTCACGCGTGAGCAACACGTTCGAACGATTATGGTTATTTTATGAGACGATTGCGAGGTCGTGTTGGTTCTTTGTGTCGGTGTAAGACGTGTCTCCTGCCGTCCGTTTCTCTGGAACAGGAGGCAGCAGCAGCAGCACCGTGCCGTGTCTGTCGACGATCGGTTCCGTGCGCATTAGTCACCCCACGGGGGGACGTTCGTGTCTGTGTTTGTTGCCCGTTCCCGCTTCCCAAGGATGTGCGCCAAAAGTACAAAATGAAATATAAAAACATAAGCGCAACACGAGCGCATACCTAGACGCGGGCGGATGAGAGCCATAAAAGTGAAATAAAAATAAGCAAATCAAAATTCCTACCCCGGGTGCCGCGTTCGTTCAGCCATGTACGGCTGTCCCGGAAGTGAAAGGGGCGGCTCATAACAAGCATAAAGTGCTGCTTTATTATCGTCCGATGGGGCCGAACTTTGCACGAGGCTTCCCATTGCGTACGGATTATTATTGATGGCCGCTCGGTTGACCGTGGCAGGACACGCAGGCAGGCAACTGCTCCTGGAGGGAAGTGGCGTATAGGCGCCAAGGGGAGGGACATACTATCGGGGAAGCATATGGTGTGTGTGCGCGCGTCGGCGCTGGGCGTCCAGGAACGGCGCGAATAAATATGAGAAATTGTTATAAATTTATTGATCAAACACAAAATATGTGTAATCAATTTCCGTGCTGAACGGTGACTTTTTTTCGTTCTCTTCGTCCTTCCCAGCTGCCCAAAAACCCGGTACCGGGCGTATAGCGTTACTGTTTTTCGGTCGGCCCATTTTTTTCTCTCTCGAGCGGCTTTGCGAAAGTTGATGGCGAGCTGGAGGCAGCTTCATATTATACGTAAAGCGCGCTATTAATCTCATGTCTCGTGTCGTCGAAAACTGATTTCTCAAAATTTGCCTACGAGCGATAGATATCCCTTCAGTGCCAGCAAGAAGTTACGTAGGGTATGACGGGTTGCAAAGTTGAAACGGTGTAAAAGTGTTTTATACTAGATAGGAATTTTGTGTTTATTAAAATTTATCGAAATTTCAAACATACATTTGAATAGATATTACAAAATGTGTTGTTATATGCTTTTTTCACCTTCCTTACTCTAACAGCTCATATTTGAATCACAGCAATTCAAAAGATTCTATAAGACATGAAATTGCATGAATTTTTCAATCGTCTGTGTCGATTAAATGACAGTTACACTATATTAAGTGATATGACACATTCAATAGTCAACAATGATTATTGCATAATTAACACTTATATAATTTACTTCGAACGACCCCACCCTTGATTATTAGCTTTTATTGAATATAGAAACTTAAAGTCATACCATTAGAAACTTTAATCTAGTAGGCATTTAATATCAAACGGGTAAACACGTAACATTGATGCTCTCTTTTTGAAAAATTAGTTGATTGCATACCTATAGGCGCAAAGTGTTTTTCGGTAGTTTTTCATTCATCTATGCCTGTGTTTTTTAGCATGAGTTGTTTCGCTATTATTGTAAAGCATGATTGGTACAGAAATTGACAATAGTACTGGCAATAAACATTGAAATTGTTACCTTTCCCGAACAACGGTCTATTCGTAATTAAACCTGACACAAATATAAAAAAACTAAATCTTTGTCAACAAGCTTCCCTCAAGGGTTACCGATTTGCGCTCGATAAGGATTCTGGCCACGCGTAAGTTACACCGGTTGAATTCACTCTCCCCGGTAAGCAGTGAAACGCTATTTTACGCCGCCGAAAGAAATTCGCTCCCGTTGATCCATCCTTTACCGAAAGGTAAAAGGAGCAACGCACACCGCTTCACCGGCACCAGCAGGAGGAAGCTGTACACTCTCACCCACGTGCCACTTTGCACGCCGAAAAGCGTGGCGTGAGAGTGAGAGAGAAAGGAGTGAATCTACTTCAATAAATATTTATTTAATACACGTTTATAAGGGATTATGTGTTTTTATAAGCAAGATTAATGACCTTTGGCGAGGAGCAAATTTGCCGCCCATTCCCGCGCCACGCTATTGCTCCCGCCGGATTGCGTGGGGCAGCTCGCCGTTTTCTGATTCCGAGCCGCGTTTGGCACTGGAGTGGTCTCGATCGCCACTTTGAGCCTTTCGTGGAAGTGGGGTGTGCGGAGGGGTCGGTAAAGCGGCCGCGGCCCGGGTGAAAGATTCCCCCGGGAGGCATCTTGCTGAAGTAAACGGCGTTATGATGGCGATGTTGTTGTTGTTGATGCTGTTGCTGTGAGGTCGGCTTTTTTATGACGTTAGTTTGCGAAACAGCAACGCAAAATGGTTCCGTTTTAAAGTGGCTGGAAGGAGTGTGAAATCGCTTATCGGAAGGCTGTGTAAATAAAGAATGATATCATATTTTTTTCTATGATACGTTTTGTTTACAATAAATTGTAAGC
This sequence comes from Anopheles cracens, assembly GCA_002091845.1. Taxonomy (NCBI): domain Eukaryota; kingdom Metazoa; phylum Arthropoda; class Insecta; order Diptera; family Culicidae; genus Anopheles; species Anopheles cracens. Next base: position 190,642 of record KZ072402.1, read on the forward strand.
CAATATTTTACGATTATTTTCCTTAATGACTGACATTGCTTCATAGATTCAGTGAGAAAAATCCTTTTGCAGCTAACCATAATGGCTACTCCGAGGGTCTCGGAAGTCTTTGCGCCTAGGGGTATGCAATCGTTTGTGTACATAACGTAAATAGAACGTTAAAGTATTGCACATTGTATACTTTTTTGGTGTAATTGTCGTGAAAGTATGCAATTTGCATGACAAATGCTTTAGTACCACTTTATTTCTTTATTGTGAATAAAGCATACAGTTTGGAGTTACTTAAGCATTCCTCAGATAACGCGAAATAGAAAAATTGTAGAATTGACGCTAATTCGTTTTGTTACGAATGTAACAAATATATTAGCTATTTGAAATTCGTTTTCAAAAATATTACTAAGAAAAAGTACGAGATTATTCCCTTCGTTTAATGTTATTGGTTGAATCTAGTTTAACAAAAATGATAAAAAACAATCGTCAGCACATATCATTTACAAACCTTCGATGAAAATCAAAGCGAACCCGGAGAACTCCTTTCATTTTGTCTCCAATATCACCGCAAATGAAACTATATCCAGCAGCCTCACTAACAGTTGCCCAT
>KZ072402.1:222283-239071 GCA_002091845.1 Anopheles cracens
TATTTGCGCTGTCGCTACAAGGAAACGTGGCTGGTCCATTAACCAGCCCAGACCAGCCGTCATAAGCGGGCTACCAGTGGGCTCCGACACTGTACTCGCTATGACTTCCAAAGGCTGATGATCAACGATACTGAGTCCATCACTTTCACAAAGCGTGTTGCGTGCTGTCTTTTTTGTTGTTGTTCCTCCTTTACAGATAGATGTGGGCATAAACACACGCACACGCCGTTAGCCCGGAAGGATGACGCGAGAAGCGATGAAAAATGATTGCGCATGCAAATGCGCCCGAGAGGGTTCAGCTTCTGCTGGGTCGGCCCAGTTTCGCGAATGATTGAATGGTTTCAAAAGGTTTGATTTTTTGTCTGCCCCGTGTCGAAAGCGGCTCTCACATCTATGGGAAGCGATTTGATGTGAAAGTTTATAATTTATACAACGATGGAGTAGATTCACAGGGTATCTAATAAATTCTCTACAATATTCAATCACTCAAAATACCTCAAACATACGATTATCTGATCTTTGGTTCTCGTTCGTTCGTTCGTTCGATCGTGCGATAGACGAACGCTGGTGTGGTTCAATTTGTAATCAAGATCATTCCAGCCAGGTGTGGTAGCGCCCTCGTGCGTTTCCTGTGCGATGGAGACGAAGCAGACACTAGAAAATTGCTCTAACCATATCCTTAGGGTTTCCATTACATCGTCCAGCAGCTATCGCTCTTACCGTGTGCCCTTATCACTATCTGTTTCTACGTTGTTTTTTGTTGCTATTGCTTCACTCGTCTTCCTAAACCTCCATCGCTATCGACACGAGAGACGGATGCGAGAGAAAATGCGAAAATCGAAGGCTAAATGCCATCGAAGGGTGTCAATTTTCCGGAGCAGGAACACCAGGACCAACACGAGCGACGGGTGACGTGGACGGTGGGACAGCGGCAGTAAAACCTTTCGATTGATCCGGCAGCTCCCGGTGGCTTGATATTGACATATTTTGATAGATTGCACACTAAACGCTTCATAATGAGGGTGAGCGTTTAAGCGAGCGGGGAGAAAAAAGAAAAACAAAAAAGCACGGTAAACGCCATTGACAGTGTCGAAACAAACTGCGGAGGGAAGCGCGCTGCATGGAGCCCAACGACTGACTAGATCCGGGCACGGACACAAGGTGTGCTTCGATCACCGCCATCATCGCTCCATCGTTCCATCGCCATTCTCGTCCACTGATTGAGGTGTCTGTTTAGGTCGTTGGAGGAAAATTTGCAGGACAAAACGAGACAAAGCGTTACGGCGGGTCGTTTGCAGGTGGTTTAAGGTGGCGACCGCTGTGCTGTGCCAGTGAAGGAAGGCACTTGCCGTGCCGTGTGCAAAAGCTTTTAATAAATGCTTCCGTAGTGGAGGGGGACGGAGGCAAATGGGCGGCAGCTTTCAGCGGGTGAGTGGGAGAAATAATTGAGCAGCTTTAGCGCGCAAAATGGTGGCAGCCTTTGGTGAGTTTCGTGCGACTTCCCGGCATGGGCTGCCCGGCTAGTTTCGTAGTCCATCGACGATGACGGATTGCATTGGATGATTTACGGTTGATTGCGGTAGATTGTCAATCCCTGTTATAGACCGTGATGAAGGTGATGAAGTGGTCCGCCTAAAGACGCTTATACATGTAAAAATCATGATAATTTGGTGAAAATAACCAACCTAAACCATTTGTGTGTTTAAAAGCACATATATTGTGCGAGTGTGTTGCATATTTGCAGGCGTTTTTTCCTCTGTGAGTATTTTTTACTGTTTGCCAATATAGCGTTTGTGTGTTGTAAATTGTTTGCTATAAGCCAAAAATTAACCTAATTAGCCTAAACAATTAAAGGGTAAATAAGGGAGTTTGTGAAGTGCATTTGACATATTTTTCACAAGATTTATACTTTCTATCGATTATTATCTTATCATTATTATTTTTAAACGTTCTATTTGTCCATTCTGTAAAAAGAAAGCCACCGTAGTAAATTAATGTCGATATGTTTTTCTAGTGGATGAAGTGAGTAATATTGATTCATCTTAGTTTAAAAGCGAGATATTTATTTAATCGCTTTGGTTTGGGAAAAACCCTGCATGCTACTGATTAAATTAACAATGGACTAAACTGTCAAATTTGCCAGAAAATATATCACAGACTTTGACAGGTTATATTAAATAACATTTTACAAAAAAAAGTGCAAGCTTTTAAAGCTTTGCGCGCGTTAATGACACGAGCAATGAAAATGATTTAAATGATAACCCTAGCCCAATCCACTCATTGCACTTTACATCGACAAGAATCATGATAAATAAAATAAAACTAATAAAATGCTAGCAATTAATAGAAAATAGATAAGAATATCATGTACATCCAGCAGAAATCATACAAAAAACCTGTAAATAAACCGTTAATAAGCTTGCTTAGTGAACGTTGCATATTATTGAGTGTGATTCGCCTGAATTTATGCAACATTTACAGCAAATGTTTTATACAGGCTAATAAAACAGGCTAATAATAAAATAAAACATACCGCCTGGATACGTTTGGTTATATACATTTGGCTAGGTTCAGTTTACATCGGACAAATTTCATCGTCCTTTTCTTAAGCACCACCAACACACATCCACCACACACCAGAAGCCAGATTGTCATTCGATAAGCAACCCGAAGAAATTTTTCTGCGCAAAAGCTCAACGCCCCAGAAACGGAATCAATTACACGTCCGTCGTCGTTGGCACGGTTGCATCTCGTATGCCGTACGTCAAACACGCCGGTCAGCGGCAGTTCGCTGCGAAGTAATCCTCGAATAAAGTTTCCAGACATCATCATGCTTTAATTATTCAAATCAGTGTAATTTTCTTTTTACCAACCCCCCCCTGTCGCAAGATGCAAGACTGCAACGGCTCCACCCTTGCGAACCCTTTGTCGAACCACTTTATCGCACCGGCAGCGACGTCAAACGAACGTCGAACGTTCCATTTGGCAAGCAGTCACCGAAACTGAAACTGACTTTCGGAAAGTTCCCAAGTCGGATTTGGGGGCACTCGGCGAAGAAAACAAGCTCTCGTTTGACTGCTGCTGCTGGTGGAGTTGGTGATGCTGTATCGCCGGGATGCGCAACTGGTGGTTGGGGTTGGTGAAGGCGAAGTGAATTTGTAGTTTATAATTTATTTCTACCGCCAAATGGATGCCGTGCTCTGGGGGTTGCACTCAGCCGTTTCGAACTTTGAATGATGGCCGATCAAGACGGCTGATGGTGCCATCGTATGGCTCGCTCCGGATCGGTTGGGTTCTTTGTCTTTGGGAAAGTGTGCTACTGTACTTGGGTGGCTCGTACCGTGCATCTCAGGGTCGGTGAAAAACGAACTGCATATTCAACATTCGAGGGATCAAAGATGGTGGCTGTGTGGTGAAGACCAACGGAGGCTGTGGATAAAGTTTGCGATGCGTTTAATGGTACGATTCGAGGTGGGTGCAATTTGAATAGGGATTTTTTTTTTAATAATTTAGATTTCTACGTGTATCGTTTGTTTTATTTGTGTTTTATTCAAAATGTGAAAATTGCTCCTTGCAATGGTAATGTTTTCAATATCATACCATTTCACAAAACACACTAGCAAGCCTCGAGGATTCCCATGAATTCACAAAACGTTGAAGATGGCTCATATTGCATACTTTTTGGCGTAAATCTTCTCAATAATCCTGAAAGTATGCAATTTTTTTTGAAAGATCTAAAATCGCAACAATTAACAACTCAATGTACCTCAAAAAGGAGATTTCTTCTCTCTTTCTTTCTTCATTCAACAAACTGGACGCGTTCTTGACCTTGAACTCTCCGTGTATAGCAGCTCTCATACCGACCTAGCAGCTTGCACTGTCTGTCTTGAGACATAGCTCTAGCTCTTAGTTCCCAGTGCGAAAATCCACCAAAAAACCCGTGTTGCAACATGGCTCCGAACAAAGAGTTTCCCACTAATCGCGGAACGGAACGGCACGTACCGTTCGGTTCGGTGCGACTGAAGTGAAGTTGACGAAACAGCCCGCCCGCGTTCGACGACGACAAGACGACGGTGACGGCAGCAAATGATCGTGCAAAAACTTCTTGATATCTTTTCCCCGAAATGAAACACATGTCAAGGTTTCAATTAGGGGATTTATTCTAGTCATATATGTTTACGGTACCGCTCCACTTCTCGCCGCTGGAGCTGTTGGAAGTTGGCGGTGGACGGGCGTGCATTTTCCCGCCAGGGAGCGAAGCTGGAAGGTGTCGGTGGGAAAACTTGAACTTTTGAGAACATGCTGGCTGGCACATTGGCTGTCACGGCAGTGACACGATAGTAAAGGATTCCGTTTCAGGGCCACGCTGAGGCACAGAAGTTCACCGAGCTGTGGGACGTTCGGGCAGGGCCTGGAAACGGTGGCGTGTGTAGCAAGGTTTGGGTTACTTTGCAACCGGTGCGCACCTCGAAGCACCCGATTTCGCCCGAAGCTGTCATTGGCGCTAGATGAGATGGGAAAATCCCGGCGCAAACCGTTTCCCAGCTGCAACGAGTACGCCCGTATACCGATGAGCTGCAAAAATGTTCGACCCAAACCATAGCTCGTCGGGAGAAAGAAATAAAAACACCCAAACACACACACACACGCTGGAAAATTCTAATGTGTGTACCCCAAACCGGCTCGCCAAATGTTTCCATTTGAGGTTCGAGAACAATGTGAGAGAAAGAGAAAGCACGTAAGAAGGTTTCGTCAACCCAACCCAATGGCACGCTGGGCGAAGGGTGAGCGAAATAGTTTTTACTACCGGAGAGGATGCCGAGGATGAAGCGAATGACGGATTTTAATCTTTCATAAGCATAATTAATTTAAATCTGGAGTAATGATTTACCCACGTCACTCAAACGGGGATTCCGGGAGTACCGAACGGGTGGCAACGAGATTTGCCTGAGAAACTCACGGAGTGGAGTGGGCTAGTAAAACATGCGACATAAAAACAGGAAGTAACAGATGGGTAGACTTCTTGCGCCGTGTGTCTTTGCTGCATCGGTGTACACCATCCCGGGGTGGGGTTAAGAATTTGGGCGATTAAATGAGCTTTCCATGTGCAAACTGTTGAGAGTCCTTTATGTGTTGTACATCCGGGAGAACGTAGTGATACTTTGTGGGTGCTATTGTTTCATTTAATAGTGTTTTATCTGCAGCATTGCTCTGTGTTGTACTAAAGGTGATGCCTTTAAATGGGCTGACTATAATATAACAGTTTTATTCTATTTCATCAATAATTAAATGATGATTAGCAACCAAAGAAAAAGAAGCTAGATTATCTGGAATAATCCTAAACGGTAAGGTTTATCAACGCTTTATGAACTGTTTGTTTGCCAGTTCATAAATATGTCATATTTCGAATGCGCAATAAACTATTTTTTATCGTATAGATTTTTTATCAACCTCGTACGTTTTCCAACTGCTGATACGATTGGCATCGATGGTAGATCCGAGTGTTCAGAGTTTTATCAAAATTTAATACAGCTATGGATTCTTTTCCCTAAAATGTGATTTATTAGATCCTCATTTCTGTTTTCCGTCTGTGTTTGGACCTTATTTACTGATTTTCAATCAATAGAAGTTGCTTTCAACAAGAAGCCGGGAGTATAGTTTGGGCAAAAATAATGCGGCATAAATTATAAAAAGAGTCTTAAACAAAAATTCATTCTAAGCCCGCCAGCAAAATCCCACTATTTGGGAACAATTGCTCAAATCCAAGTTCCAGGATTCGCGAAATAGATTTGTGTTTTAAATTTTAAATTATATATTTTCAAATATAAGCATAAAACTAAACGAAAAATATATTTAAAATATCATACTTAATTAGTTTTTTGTCTAAATCCGTTTTCTTCTAGTGTATAATGCAAAATTAACTTATTTATACCGTGCTTTGATTGATTTAATTGGAACAATCATACATTCATGTTGCTCTTCACTAATCTAAATACTAGATCAAATAGTTTTTGTATCATGTTCGATTATTAGTGTTTAATGTTTCTCATGAAATATTTGAGCATTTGTGTGTTTTTTTATTAATCCCAAATTATATTTATATGAGTTATATATTTTTATTTATTTATTTTTTATGTTTGTTTCACAGAAAACATTGATTTTTCACCAATACATCAGTTTCATATTTACGTTCTTTCTACTTTCATAATGTTTTTTTTCTAGTGCTGGGGCGGTACACGTACCAAAAAACAAAACAATACCAAAACACACGCGTAATTGCATTTGAATAAAGTTTTCCACTAGCGCAAACCCCGTCACGATAGAGCCGTATTCAACAGCGTTTATCTCACGTTCGCAACGCAAACCCAAACAACCGCCGTCACTATCGGCGACGACGTCGTTCGCCGTTGTCGTTAACGACCACGGTTTATGGTTTTGACTTTATTTACTACACACAAAAAAAGGCGGAATCGGGCTGAATGGAGTAAAAATCTGCATCACCCACAAGTGGTAGCCGGGGTCCCATGCCACCGGTGGGATGTGTGTTTGTGTGCGCGCTGAGGAAGGTCGCACCTCCAGCCGCTTACAAGGCGGGCGACCCGACAGGAGCCTCGCGAGGTGCGTCGTTGTTCGACCGCGACCGACCCGGTGCGACCCGGAGCGCGCGGAACGCGGAAGGATTGCAAGGATAGCAGACAGCCGCGTGTGCAACAACAGATACATAAATCCTGTTTCCCCCTGTTTCCGCATAATTTAAGAAGGAGCGGAAGAACGTAAAAAAGAAAGAAAAGGACTCCTGCCAACACAAACAAGCTTACCGGGAAACGCACGCACACACACACACACTCAGCGTGCCGGGTTCGTTAGTGTTTTGGAAGCGGCCAGTGGAAGGGCGCACACATGTACCGGGTCACCGCAAAATGGGCACGCGTACGCAATCCCTCCCGCGGGTGGCAAGCAGGATGTGCAGCGGAGCGTTGGTGCACGTGTTTAAATGCAGTTAAGTAGGTATTATGCAGATTTGCATCATCGCCCGTGCCCGTGGTTTCGGGACCGAAAAACACCAAACATTATGTATTGTACCTTATTTGGTACCCTGTCTTTTGGGTTGGAGAGAGGGATTGTGCTTCTTGTAATGTATTTTTCTGTTCTCCTGACAAGCGCTTGTTGATTTGCGTTGTTTGGTGAGAAGTGTACGAAGTATGAAATTCATTCAAATAATGAAAGAAATACGATTTTTTACGGGTATTTGAGACAGTAAATGAACATTTTGTCTTACTTTGGTTTCTATTTCACATAGCAAAATACTATAAATGACCGTTCAGAAGCTAAATAAAGAAAGTATCCAACTGTGTAGATCATTCTTCTTACCACACCAGCATAGGTTTATAATCTGAACTGCCATGACTCAGAATATACACCTTCACAACTTAATTTCTGGTTTCATATTCGGCTCACCACTGCTAAATTAGATACATTTTTAACACCTTCAGTATTCGTTCCATTTGCGTATGCTTTCGATGTGTTAATATGAGCAACATGTTTTTTGTCGTTGCAATCTACGTTCCTATTCGTTCTTAGAACGACGGTTTCTGCCATAAATTAACATGTTAAATAAATATGTATAATTTATTCAATCAAATCGAATAATATTTTCCCTTTTGAAGATTACTTAAATATAATAAATCCTAGCAGTTCCAAATTTTACGAATGAATGAATTAACTAATGATTTTCTTATGAATAAAACTACTTCAAGGCTGTAAATTATTTTGTCTTATAACTCGTCCAGGAATTTTTTTCATAATTATTTAATTTTTTTTAACAATTTTTAATTCATAATTTAATAGGGTTTGAGAATTTTCATTACTATTTTGTCGATTTGAATTATTTTTTGAAGATGCATATTATCTTACTCTTTTAGCAAATGAAATGAATGAAAGAGATAATTGTATTTTTATAGTAGTTGATTGTTTCTTTCATAATGATAAATGATAAGTGAAGTTCCAATACCTATTTATACATTATTTTGAAGTTGCTCAAGGATTGCAAAAACCTAAGCATAAATAATAAAGTTAAACTAATAAGTATGTAAGATTGCCATTTTTATATATTTTTTTTTCAAAGACGTTTCATAACTTTATTTCAAAGATGAAAATATATAATTTCAAAACCATGTTTTAAAAATTTCTTTATATAGTTGATCTGTTTTTCAGTCGAGCAATTCCATAAAGATACCTCGAACTCAATTTTTCAAACGCGATCATAATACCACAGTCAAGCTGTGATGTATCGATGTGCACACTAACCAGGTACACAAATTCCGAGTGAAAAATTGATGGCCTTTTAAAACACGGATTTCCATTCCGCGCCGCCGGGTCGTGGAAGTAAAGTGGTTTAAAAATAATTTCGGACGAAATGCAACCTAAACTGATGGACCCACCGTGCCCACCGTAAGTTTTCGCTGCTGCCGCTGTTGCTGCTGCAAACGCGAGCGGATCCGGTAGGCGATTGTGGAACGCGAAACGACGGCCGGCCGCGGCATTCGTTTGAATGCAGACAAATAAATTGCACTTCCTATGCTGCACTTCCTGTGCGGGCGCAGTGCCGATTTCGTGGGCGGTACCAAGTTGCTGCTGCTGCTGCTGCCGCTCGGCCGGGAACCGCCGCAGAAGATGGAACGTGTAAAAATGTAACAAAACAACAGGAAGGTATAAAACTACAAAGCGCCAGGCAGGCAGGCCGGTTTGGGCAGCCAAACAAAACTACTTCAAAAGTAGTAGCTCCTGCCGGAGGGGACGGCGTTGTTTAGGCGGCGTGCGCTGAAGCGATGCACTTTTGTGTCCTGCATTGCCCCTGAACGGCTTCTGGTGCGCGTCGTAGGCTCGCAGCGTACGAAAACATGGACGTTTCCGCCGTTCATCGCCCCCCACTCCCCGTTATCGAGTCGGTAGCGATCGGGCAATGTTTTGTCAATAATCGGACCCTTTTTTCCGCGTCAGCTTTGGTTACGGTAGCTACGGGTAAGGATTGGCTTTCGACCTGCGATGCCATCGATATCCTTCCGCGGCAGGTGCATTTCTTGCCCGGAACGGATAAGCGGGAGTGCGGCGCGATGGTGCATTGTTCCACAAACTTCCGGCTTCACTGTAGGCGGAGTGTTACAGTGACTGCCGACTGTCGGCTACAGTGGACGAATAATAATAGGCTGTAATTTTCAGACTGAACTCGTAGTTTATATTTATTCATTCCATCTCTTCCAATAGTTTTATATTCATTACAACGTAATTTTAACAAATGTTGAGATTTCTTTTTTCACTGATTCCAAAATTAAATAGGTTCGGTTAAAGGTATTAAGTTGAGATAAAATGTAGCTGTTTGGTGTCAAAACAAGCCGGGGATCAAATCTTTAGAGTATGGCTGCGTGGAGACTCATAAACAATTCGTTCGTTATTCAATAATAACATTTGTCTTCGAAGAGAAAGAATTCCTTTCTTTTGAAAATGTGTTTTTTTTTTGTATTTCAAACTGAAGAATTGAGTCGTGCAAAATCGCATTCTTTATTTTATTTTTATTTTATTTTTCTAAAAGTAAAATTAACGTTAATTTGAACTTAAACTTAACTTAAAATAGTAGATGACAAAGCACAAACATTATTTTAACGTACAGAGAAGCAATGACGAAGGACATCTGTAACGGTGACGATATTATGAAGCTTTTGACAGATATTCGTTGACATTTTCGCTTGACATTTTTGGTTGAGCGTGAAGGAACGTGTGAAAAACTGTAAATTGCCTTTATATTCTACACAAAAGCATATGCCAATATTTTTTTGTGTTTTAAAGTGTTTTTTTTAAAGATCATGCTGTTCATGCAGCACTTAGTTTGGAAAGTTATTTTTTTAAACCATAGCAAGCTTTACAAAACATGATCGAATAAAAACATGGCTAACTTGGAGGCTCACCGTAATATTTATTTCGGATCGTTCTTTCACTAAACAGACTAAACTGATGTTATAATAAGACTAGTTACATTTATTTTTAGGTACGCGTTTTCTAACTAACATAAATTGCCAATCCTAATCCTGACTCGCTCACTAATATATTAAGTTCTATTTGTTTAGCAGATTGCATACTTTAAGGCACTTTATGGTTTTTTTATTATTGTTGCTTATTTCATGAGATTTTTATTTCTAAGAGTAATAAACGACGTTATAAAAACACTCTGTTAAACTGTTGAAAAATATAAAAAAAAGAAAAAAAGAAAATCAAATAAATTCATCATTACGTCGAAACTTGTCACGCACTGTATACCATCGAATGCATTTTTACATGAGCCGGCCCCATAAACAGGTGTACACACGTTCCGCTTCTACGGCAAAGCACGGTCAGTTTAATTCCTCATAATATGCACCCGGTCACTGCCGGGGTGCTCCCTTGGGAGACATACACCGTTACGGGTGTTTTTTTTCTCCCTCCCCCCAAACATCATAACATCCCACCACGCCAGCAGGTAATTCAGCGATAGTTTGTGTGTGGTGTGCCCACCCTGTCCCTGCCCTGCACCCCGTCCACCCACACCCGATGCCTTTTTCGGCACGGTCCCGTACCGTTTTCGGTGCAATTTGATCGTAATTAAGATCATCGCTTCCTATCAGCTTGCCCGATAGGAGTCAACAAACACGTCATGCCGCCCTGACGCGACGTCCCTAATGCGAGTATGATGTGTCACGGTGCCGGCACTCGCAGCGTTGGTGCGTTGGTTTGGAGCGAAAACAAAAGGGCGCACGGTACGAAAAAGAGGAGAGAGACAAAAAACAGCCGTGAAAAAGAACTGGGCTGACTAAATCCAACACCGAAAGGTGGGCGCCATGCCAACACGGCGGGCTTGACAATTCCCGTTCACCAATTTGGCCAACTGCTGCAACAGTCGCTCCCGTTCCCAAGGGGTGTCAGACGCATCGGCGGCGGATTGTTTTTTTTTTTGTTTCGTTCGCTTCAAACGGTGTTTATGCTGTTTTAATGTTTAGTTTTTTCCTTCTTCTTCTTTGGCTGGATGCGTTGCGATCGTTTGCCGTAATCAAAATGCACTATAATGCTCATCCATTTTCCCAACGGGTCTGACCTGTCCATATCGGGTATTGAATCGACTCGGGAGCGGTCCTTCCGGTGCGTTTCACCAAAGCCTATTAGACACCCTTTTGCGATTCCGGTGCCCCTTCCCCCACTTGATGTTGTTGATGCAAGCAGAAACAATCGAACGCGAGCGATCCCCAAAGCCCCGGACGCATCAGGACCTGTGAAGAGGAGGCTCGAGACAGCTGTGGAAAGGATTCGAATCGATCGCGTAGCGAAGCGGGACAACGATCGGCTGTTGTTTCGCGAGGGGCCAGCAGTAGGGCCAATCGTGCAATCCGTTTGCGGATGCGTGCGGACAAACGCAACAGCGCCTCCTGTGTGTGTCAGCTGCAACGATTCGCGCCGCCTGCTCGACAGTCGTGGAAACTATTTATTTTTAATTATTCACTTTCGATATGCACAAGTTCACCGTGCGGAATCTATTACCGACCCGGGCGAAGCACGCAACGCCACGTCAAACGCAACAACACATAATCGAACCGTTTTTTTATTATGAACGCCCAGTGCGATCGTCAGGGTTCGGTAACAGGTTTCTCTGGCAACCCTTGCCGTGAGGTTGTTGCGAGGCGCATCAAAACAACGAAAGGGGTCTGTAGTGTTTGTGTGTTTTTGTGTGGACAAGGAGTTTTGATTGAAAACGAAAGCGGCCACATAAATAATGTGGCCATTTCCGGAGACTTGAAGTGGTTTATGAAAGCGAGCAGCTCGTTTTTTGGCTTATTTTTGCTGTTCGAACGAAAGCCTGATTACTTTCAAACGATGGAAAAATAGTTCTAAATTATGCAAACAATTAGCTAAAATAGATTTATGGCAGAAATAATTATTGTCAACGCTTCAAGACTGTATTACGCGTCGTAATATAAAACAATTGTTTGGTAATTCAAAAATACAGTTGGTTTTAGCGAGTGGAAGTTAAAGAGCAAATCGCGTTTATATTAGGAGTTTAAAGACTTTAGGTGTTATTCGATCCAGAGGCAATTTAGAATTTTGTACGAATAAAACGACCAGAGAAATTATATTTGCACGTACGCATGTTGACACCTAGTTTTTGAAAGTTGTTTCTGAAACCGTTTTTGAGCTTCTCTTGTTTTATTTGTTTTGAGATCAACTTTTGCTTTAATTTTTACTTGTATTCTATGGATTGATGTTATGCATCACGTTAATTGAAATACGGTTTGATTAAGTTTCGGCCACATTAGTTTTTTTCGTTTATCTTTCATTTTATGATGTAGTTTAATTTTAAAATGTTATGTATTGTTTTATTACAGCTATGCATGACTTTAATTTAAACCAAGAATTTGGTCAATGCTTTATGTAGTTAACTATTTCTCGCATTTTGTTCATTTCGTGTTCTAATTTGCAAATCCTGAATTTGTACCTTTATGATTGAATATAGCATTGAAAAATAATATGCAAATAAAATATATATATAAAAACATGATGAAAAAGATATTTGAGATACATGAAATTGAATAATAATCCAACAATTTAAACATTTCAACATTTTAAACGTGGGAAATCTTAAGCATTCAACGCGATCTGCATATTAAATAAAGCTTAAAATAAGGATACTCATTGTTGATAGATTTGCAGAGCGAAATTATTTACAACAATTTCATATTGATACCAAAATCCCAACGCTGAACATCTAAAGGAAGTTTTTAAATAGGAAAATTAAGAGATTATAAAACGATATAGGACATGAGCAAATGGTTTGACTTCTATCAATTTTTTAAAAAGTTGTATGTTTACAAAATTCAACATACCACTTTGCGATTAAAGTGTCCAAATTAAAGGTAGCCTGCAAGATCGCTTTAGTATCGGATCATCGCTAAGCAGTTTAGTTTCGTTTTTCTTCCACTTCCGGCGTTAGATGCCTGGGAACTGCTCAAACCCTCGCTTTCGAACGGAGAAGCCCTTAAACAGTTGCTGTATCGGTTCAGCCGGACTTTGCCGAGCAAGCAACCGATGGCGGGGGAGGTCTACGCTATGCGATATTCTAGTCAATAATGAAGGCAACCAGTGCGACATGTGCTCGAAATATCATTTTGATAAGGAAATGATGACCCAGGTGCCATCGGCTGGGTACGATGTGGGTCCGGCCCGGCCTCGAGTGTGTGCTTGAAAGACAATGCGCTGCGTTATGCGATACGTTTCCTTCGTCGGCGTCCATGTAGGAAGCCATGGAGTGTGCTTTTTTTTGGGAAAAGGGGAAACCGAAGAAATAGGAACTAATCCCGAGCACGGATACGGGAACGGATCCGTGTGGAACAGATCGGACGGATCCGGCGGAGATGGTCGTGCTGTTGCTTCCCGGTAGGTAGTGTTTCCAGGGCACGTCTCCGCCCGGTTCGAACGCTCATCGCTACAAATGGTAACCCGCAGGCCCCGAAGCACCGGCGGACAGGAAGGAAGCCCGATTCGAAGGGTTTTCGCTTGGTGGTACCGGCAGCCGGAGCAGGAAGGAAGGGCACGGTGCTCGAATCCTTCCGTTTTATTTACTCTCGAGTGTGCTGGGTGCTGGAAGTGCGTTGCAATGGTATGGCTACACCGGATGGTATTAATTACAAAAATTCTAGTGTAATTTAATAAACTCACCCATTTAGCTGGCGTGTCGGTAGATTGACAGTTCGAAGGGGATGTACGTGGGGACGCAAGTGTGGGAAGTGGGCACAGGAAGAAACATTACGTGCCTTTTCCGTAAAAACTGCATCCAATTGTTTGAAGCTATTAAGTGGTGTTTTACTTCCGTTTCCTTAATTCATTGTTCTGGAGAGGATGCTGTTGTAACGGAAAATAATGAGAACATCTAATCATTATGGTGTGCTTTGATACAATTTTGGGTTTAAATTTCATTTAATGAAAATTTGAATGTCACATTTGAAGTGTGGAACATGATATTTTCATTCTAAGTCTCATTCGATGTCAATCATTTGGTTGGTTTGGTTGTGATATTGAAACAACTTTCTGTTTCATTAATATCATTGTAAACGTATTATTTGAATGTTAAAGGTTTATCCGAAAACATCACAAGACGCTAAGAATTTTGAAAAAAACTAAATTTTATTTCATTATAAAAAATATACATTGTTAATATACATTGTGGATGTATATTAAAAAAAAATTATAATTTCTACCCAATTAAAACGATGTAAATCGTGATGGAGACTCATGTTTGAAAACTTTAGCAACCTTAGCATATTTGGCAACCATGGCAACCATGGCAATGCAGTAAAATACGAAGAACCACATGTGTTTGGTGGTTTACTCTTTGAACACAGTGTTTATTATTAGCTTAGTCTGTTCCACGGTATATTTTTTGCGTTAACACATTGTTTGAAATGCAAAACATCAAAATTTAGCCGAACGAAAACTGATCAGAGGCGAACGAATAGTGAAACACTACCACTATTGCCCGCTCGTGCCGGTGGTAATCGATAGCGTATTATTTTATGCTTCATATGCGGTTACCTCAAAAGAAAAAGCATACACAAAACTCTATATGATTAAGAGGTAACATAGGTACAGCGTACGGAAGGGTTCGAAGACGACCGATAGCTTGTTCTCTCCGTCCCGTCGTTAGACACTTCCGATTATTTCGGTCTGCCACATCCTTAATCTGCACTGAAATGAAGAGCTCTTTGTTTCCTCACGGGCACCACACGACAAATGACAGTTTTGAAAAGGCTTCCAGTGATGGTTTGTGTGTGTGTATTGTTTTTTTCTTCTAATATTGGTTGGGTTCTTGAAAGCATACAGGTAGCTTCTTCTACGCAACCCATCGGGCAGCGTGCGATATGTGGGTTCACATACGATTTCAAATTTGCACCATGACTCACCGAAATGCCTGGAGGAGGGTCACCCGACAACCGTTCTCGCGTCGATGAGTTCGACAGCATCTATCAATTAAGCAGGCGAGGCAAAGTTTCCGAAATTATGCCCCATCCACATCATCGCAAACGCGATGCTTTTAGCGATCAATCGATCGGTCGCACCATCGTCATCACCGTCGTTACGGGCACACTATTTCCGGTACTTTCATCGGGATCGATCAGACCGAGTTCCACGGCATGCTTCACTGGAGCGAACGAAAAGCCAAGCGAGTAGCGTAGAAGAGTTAAGAAGTAGAAAGCAGGGCCAGCATTGGAAACTTTAAAATCGAATCAAATTTCATCGAACCGAAGTACGGCGACCTTGTTGGATATTGCCCGTGCCGGAACGATCCTAGCGGGGAAGAAGTGTCGAAGAAGTGACGCGTTAAGCTGAATGAAGGCAAAATGAAGAGAAAGATAGAATGGAAAAACATCACCAAACTCCTTACCGTATCTTCACCGCTGGATGGAGTACGCTTGTGGTGAACGGAGTGCTCGGTGAGTCCATAGTTTTGGGGACACAAAAAAAAAACAGCAAGTCAAGAAATTCCATCGTCGGGCTACTGCAGCAACAACTTTGAATATAATTAATGACTAAACTCCATTACGCAGCTAAATCATAGCCATCATGCGATGGGGCAAACTAAGACGATGATGACGATGACGGCGCCAATGCGAAGCACTTCAGCCACACACACCGTATGCATGGACGGGCACTTAAGCCCTTCCGAAGCTCGCTCGACTTTACGGCGGCTACCGGGAAGATGTTTTTCTTGTCGCGCCTGCTGACTTTGCTCAACACTACCGCACAGCCGAGTTTGTTCTATACCTTCGAAGAACCTTGGCGGGTTATTTAGACCTAAACGAACGCGTTTCAGCCATTTATTGGCCAATATTCGCTCATTGAATGGCCTGAATGTAAGAAGGTGATTTTTTAGACTTTATACTTTGGATCTCTCATTGTTTTTTTTTTGAATATTTGGTGGTCTTTACATTAAAGGGCGTAACTTGACTTTTGGACGAGTTTTGGAACAGTGTTTTTTGGATTACCAAAAGAAATTTTTATAAATAAACAAATTACTCTTTCGAAACAGAGTGTGTGACATGCTCTTTCTTCGTCATTTCCCAGCCATCTTTCATACAAACGAAATATGATATTTCTACATCCCGGCTTTCATAGAAGGTTTCTTGCATTTTCAAAAGGACTCTCAACACCTCGACGCGGCCTAAGCACTGCGCCCCTAGATTTATTTGCAAAAGGTAACATCGGGACATAATAAGAGCTTTGACTCCATCATCAGCTTCCGGGTGCGCGTTTGCCCCTTAAATCAGAGTTTTAGTTTCGGAGGAAATAATGACGCGTGCCTGGTTCTTTGGCCGG
This sequence comes from Anopheles cracens, assembly GCA_002091845.1. Taxonomy (NCBI): domain Eukaryota; kingdom Metazoa; phylum Arthropoda; class Insecta; order Diptera; family Culicidae; genus Anopheles; species Anopheles cracens. Next base: position 238,673 of record KZ072402.1, read on the forward strand.
GCTCGTCGTTGTGTGAGAGAGCAGTTTTCGAGCTTGGGCAGGGGAATTCTCAATCCACATTAGACGTTCTTCTCACAAGTCGTTTGACGATGATCACGCGAGTTACTTTGGCGGAACACTTATATATTGCGTTTTGCAGGAGCATGCGTTTTAATGAACAATAGCGGAAGACGATATGGACGAAATGGAGAACATGTAAAGTCTCTTGATAGTTTGATGAATTGTTAGCCTGGTGAACTATCACACACCGATAAGAGGGCCATAATTTCGCTTATTGATTTATCTCGATTCAAAATGTGTTTGATTTCAGGGTAGTGGATGAAGCTACAATGCTTATTTATAGAAATGCTTTATAAGTTTAGATGCCATAGACTGATACAGCAATACATTTATGATCAC
>KZ072402.1:239081-256837 GCA_002091845.1 Anopheles cracens
CAACGTCGTCCGTAACAATCACGATCGTTAATAACATTAAACGCTAATTGATTGGCTTGAATCAAGCTATATAATGACCTACCAGCAGTTTCAGCCTATGTTCTATTGTACTTCTCAATTTTCAATTTATTCATCAAATTAGCATTTATTCAACAAAAATAGGCTATTAACACATCCAAACTAATTTAAAAAATATCGAAACATCATCTTACCTCCGGATATAAGCTAGAACCGAGCACAGTTTGTCGATACAATGGTGAAAGTGCATCACCAAATTCATCTTCCAGCATCTCGTCTCACATCAATACACGGTGCGGAACGATTCATGACTTAATTCATTAACTCCGGCACGCGACTACAATACCTCCCAGGAACGACGGCAAGGGTTTATTATCGTGCCATCAATAATGCTTCCCGCAGTGAGGGCAAATCGCTCACCTACCTCGCTGTCACATTAAAGTAAAACAAATTGACAAACTTAAAAGCCCCGAAGAGGCTGCCGTCGGTTTGCGCCCGGGCCGTCTTCTGCTTGTGTCTTCACACCTGCAGCTTCCGTGCGCGGTGAAGCAATTTTTACTCACCTCTCCGGGAACGGTGCGATAGCACCGAGAATAATTAAAATTAATTATGACCGGTGTGTGGAGTGCCGCTGCTGGGTAGGAACGTTCCGGTTCCCGTGCCGCTCTTGGAGGTGAGTGAACGCGCAAGAAACCGCGTTCGATCGGTGTCACCACTCAACAGGACGACCGGAGTTGGGTTCACCCTCCGGTGGCTTACAGGGCCGGGAGGATAAAGTTGACCGTGTGGCACGTGTGATGTTTTGTTTTCGGTTGTGGAGTTAAGTACGCACACACGTGCCGGCTCCTCCTCCGTTTTCGCCTGGACTAATTATCCTTCCGACTGTTCGCAAGCGGCTAAAGCGAAGGGCACTCCCGGAGAGGAGGGGGGGGGGGGGGAGGAGGGGCTGTTTTCTTTGGCACGTTTTTCATGCCCCGCGATCTTTTGGGCCTCATTACGCGGGGCGTCTGGTTGTAATGGTGATCATTTTTCACGCACGCAACCCAAATCCCATTGACGCCGTCACTCGACTCGAAGGGTCTGGAGCGTACGCCCAAGCTGGCCCGAGCGTTCGTTGTTCTGATTTCGGAAACGAGCGCACGCGGATGTCGTACGGGACCTAGATTCGCCGGATATGATAGACATGATGTATGGTTGGCACGGTCTGCGAGACGGATGGGAGCGTAAAGGGACATTCGGAACCTGGGAGATTATCGTTTAGAAGGTGATATGGAAGTCAGAAAACTCGGCCTTCGTTCGGAATGTTTGATCATGCATTACTTTTACTAGATTTTTCCCCAAAAAAACGTTCATTTTAACTGGTATTCAAATGTAACACGAAATTTCGTTTTTTGGTTGCGTGGAAAACCGAATTGCTTCGTTATTCAACCAACTTTATTTGCTTGTTTGTATTTTCTTATCATATTAATAGTCTGAAGATTTGATATCCGGTTCTTTTACAGATACTCTTGCGGGAGTTTCATTACATTTTGAAGGTGATTTGTCTCACCAGATGATTTTCTCGTTTTTTATTCATAAGTTTATTGAAATTTGGATCATTTAAAACAACAAGTGTCGAAAAATGGTATATTATAAATACTGCTCGATTTTGTTCTAAATGAAAGATAGCATTTCAACACAGTTGACGACGAGTTACTCCCAACAGAATCTACTGTTACTTTGGTGTCAAGACTTTATAGAAGACTCTAAAAACCATTTATTAAAAATTATAGATATGCCTTTAAAAATTTACTGCTATTAGCTGATCTTTTTGTACTATGAATTAGCAAAAATGATTAGTATTCACTTTAACTGAAGCCAACGTTTATATTTTTTCTTGCAACAGAAACAATAAAAAAATGCCGTTCTTATCAGCCACCGCTTATCGAAACTTATCAGTCACCGCTTGCGGCACAAAAATGAACGTTTTTTTCCTCTTCTTCCTCTGACTACTCTGCTTCATTCCCAAGATTTCTCGATCTCTAATGCGCTCAGGCATGGCCCAACGCCTTCCCGTTGCGTCTGTTCGGATTAATGCCAACTGATTAGTGAACTCAAATTGTCGTTGCAAGTGACAGTGCGTGCCGCACGAGTGTGGGAATCAAATTAGCCGACAGTGCGGGTCCCCTTTGCGCAACGGCACTGTCGCTCATTAGTCGCGCTTCCCTTTCAAAGGAAGCGTTCTTCCTTTTTGGATTGTCACTCGCGGCAGTTCGCACATGCCGCTGTGTGTGAAAAATCCATTCATACGTTTGAGGGTATCGACCAACAAAAAACGAATTCAACAATTGAATTATTCCAAATTTTACATACTTATGTTTCCGCTTCATATCACCACACCATTTTTGAGATTGGATTTGGTGTGGGGTTTTCTGGGCTAGAACTTAACCCTAGATGTATCGATTCAGATGTGATGTAGCATTCTATCGTGTGAACCTAATCATGTATCAGTTCAACCACCCAAAGTTTATTTTTGTCGTATTTCGGTATATATTGTGTATATAGTATCGGTATTTCTGTATTCGGAATGATATTTTAAAAAAACTTTGGACATACACTTACATATAACATAAAGAAAAGCAAACCACATATGAAGCAGGTCTTTTATTATACTCTAAAAACTATCATTTTTTTAAATAGCTTTTGTCCTATTTTCTTCTTAACCAAATTTCAACCAATATGGTTTCAATGCGTTTAAGTATTGAACTTCGCTATTATGCAACGCACATATTTGAGGAATGATTTCGCTTCATCTAAACCTGAGAGACTTTCTATATTCTTCGACTTTGAAATCGCCTTCAAACGACGTACACTACGCTTAGTACAATCGGCTATGCAATGGCCTAGTTCATATTCAAGTAAAGTTTTCGATAGCTCATAGTCATTGCAGGCAAGTGATTGGAGCACAAGATCAATATTATCATCATATTTGGTGATCCCACATACTTGATTGTTCATAAGGTGGCACAGAAACTGTCTAGCCCATTCGACGTGGTGACGAACGAGTGCTGCGTATAGTGTACGTTTACTGCTAGGTTCGTTCAATTTTGGAGCACATTCGAGAATTAAGCTCATCATTTTGATCGAACCGGCCGTAGCAGCGTAAACCAAAGGAGTGCAACCAAACTTATCGATCATATTTACAGTCCGTTTATCATAGTCCAGTAGCATTTTCAACAGGTGAATGGGATTATTTAATGGTGTCATTGCAACGATGTGAGCAGGCGTTTGTGCATCAGTATTTGTTGACGTTGCGTCGATGTTAAGCCGAAGTAAATATTCAATGGCTTCGTCATGACCTCTAAGAGCAGCTTCATGTATAAGCTTATTTGAACTGATTCGATTTTCGAATTCTAACAGTTTAGCATTGGAAGCCGTACGTAGGTCTTTTTCAAGACACTTGTTCATAAGATAGATAGCAACAGAACGTTCCTTATGGTAAGAAAAAGCCGCATGAAGAGGTGTAAGTTCATTATCGTCCGCTAGTAAAGGGTTTGCACCGTTTTCTACCAATAATTTGATGATATCTGCAGTTGTCTGTATGCTACAAGCAATAGATAATGCAGTTGAACCTTCTGCAAACTTCGCATTAACTGTTTTTGATAAATCTACTAGACCTTCTGGTGGGGAAATATCGTACACACAGTAAGCATCACGTATCTGCCAGAAATGAATGGTGCGATATTTTTTTGAAAATGATGCATGAACTACTTCGTGTTCACCGAACATATCGCTTGTAATCCTTGTCAGATCTTGCAAGATGTCAAACAGTGAAGAAGAGCTCCTCAATTGATAACTACAATCCTTAGGCTGCTCTATTTTTTTAGAGGAATAAACATCGAACCGAACTGAAACATCGAGCTGTAATGTATTGATAACTACAATCCTTAGGCTGCTCTATTTTTTTAGAGGAATAAACATCGAACCGAACTGAAACATCGAGCTGTAATGTAAACTCTACACAATGAAGTTTATCCATCAAAGAAGTGACAGCGCTCATTAGAGTTATCATAACATCACAGCTTCTTCTAACATCTATAGCATCTCCTCTACTGTCACCTCCGAAATGCATTACCAATGATCCGGTTTGAATTACTAAGTCACCGAGAGTTCCCCGGTCGCCAATTGAGTGCATGCTTCGAATTTTTTCTAAAAGGTCGGCCACCAGCGTTGTATCATTCTGGATAACAGCACTGCGCAATGACGAATTTTGACACGCAGTGCCCTCGACGAATGCTATAGCTTTCCAGCGCTGAAGCACATACATAGCTAAGCTGAAGCAATCAGTGTTATGATATGACAATTTTGACATAGTGGCATCTATTGCGCTCCACATCCTGTTCCACATAGGATGAGAGCTTCCCTTCGCAATTACTGCGTGAAGCGTTGTGGAACAATCTAGCCAGCCGAAGCCGAGAGCCATTAAAGCTCGAATCATTTTGGTAGATGCTGTTCCTTTGTTTATGGAGGCTGAAAATGGATGAACTTGTGTTCTGTTATTCTCGGGCACGCTGACAGATTTGAGTTTCCGTACTAACCATAACTGATTACAGGTGACTAGGTGGAACAGTAGTACTCCAGTGACATTGTGGAAGGTATCATTGACATCTAAAAGTAACCCTGCACATTGCCATTGCTTGCTCAGAACAGCCTTACGAAAAGCTTCGATCAGTGTGCGCTGATCAGTGGTGGGATGATTTTCTATCAAATATTTTAATGCGATATACGAAAAACATGCTGCCGTAGTATAGCAAAGCACGAGTGTTTCTTTTGTTAGCGGTTTCAGAGTCGAAATAAAACTAAATGCAAAGTTGTTTGAATTTATTAAAGCCGTTTGAAGCAAAGCTGAGATAGTTACATCAAAGGCATCAATTTTGGCACAGATTTTCTCCAACATGTCATTCCAGTGCAAAACAATTGCTAATTGTAGAGCGTGAGCACTAGCTACTGATGTTTTTTGTAGAACAAGCTCTGCTATGGAACGATTTGTACGGATGATTGCATGACTCAGAAAATCGTCACCGTTTTGTGTGAAACAAAAACCCTCATATGTGCTCAATGCATCCCGGACACCCTTTTCATTGCCGTAGTCGAGGAGAAGTTTCATTATGTCCCGTCGTGCAAGCGACGACAGCGCTTTGACGTCTATCATGTGAATGATATCTGGCCATGCGAAGAAATTTGCATCTATTTCCCGTTTTCTTCTTTGTTGATTCAAGAGCATTTTATAGCTTTTGGCTACTGGATTTGATCCCACCGTCGATGCATTTGTACACTTTATTATAACGCTAATGCCATTATTAGATTGTGCAAAACGTTTATTTTGATTACAAATGTACTTCCATGCCCCTTTAAAGTCACGCCGGTCCAACGCACTCTTAAATCTTGTTTCGACCCTGTCGTAGTCTACGGCGAATTTGTCGAAATACCGGCTAAGCAAAGCAATTACCATCGACTCAGTACGACAGAAGCGATGTGCCAGGCTAGTGAGCGGTCGATAACTAGCCGCTTCGTAACGCAAATCCGATGTACTACAGAACATACTTTTGATTTCTCCGCCTGCAAGCATCGACGTGTACATTCGTTGTACATCGTCAGCCTCGAATGCTGTCAGTAACTGGTGCTGCTCTTCGACCCATTGATGAGTGTCCGATAGTGTTGGAAAACTTAACTCCACATGATCATTACGATTGTCACCAAAAAGCTTCACTTCCGTGTGTGCAAAGACGAACGCATTGATAACGATCTTTTCGTTCCCACTGTCTGTCAACAAGTTGTAAGATAGGTCATCGTGTGCCAAAAGGTTTCGGTAGTGTTTACCTTGGATCATAGGAATACGATGCAGCAAAGTATAGAAACCAATGTCACCAAAGTACCCAACTGAAGTGAGCATTTCACACATCTCGAGCTGAATGTATTCAAAGGCATGAACAGAAGCTGGATCTAGTTTTGCAATGTTGACTGAGAGATCGTCTATCGTATGTATGTCACACTGTTCGAAGATGGTCCTTAGTGAGCTGCGTCGTTTGTCGAACAACATTTGAAGGTATTTTTGGTCATTCTTTATGGCCTGCGACATAAGAGTCTTATTGTATGATATTTTATGTAGTTTGCACAATTTTTCTACCTCTGGGCATTTCTTTTCCAACAACAAAATGTTCTCGTAATACTTTGCCCAACTTCTGTTCAAGTCTTGCAAAAGTTGTTCATTCATGCTACAGCCAATACTCTCAACCAGTTGCCGCGTGTCTGACATGTAGTAATTTTGTTCATCTGATTTAATTATATGTTCACCGGCCGATAGCATACCTATCAAACAAGTGGGATTAAGTTCTATTAGTCTTGAGTCTAAATAATGAATGCTGTCCAATTGAGCCACACTGTGTTTCCATATAACACATAAGTCGTTCAGAATCACATTCAAATTACATTGTTTCATTTTATGAAGTACTAGTCGACGGAAGGTCGATAGCTCATCACAAGCGAAACAAGACTCATGCAAGCTTTTGAAACTTGTTCCGCTTTCAATGATTAGGCTCATATGTATGCGATCAACAACAGCACACTGATCCTTAAAATTTTCTTCTAAATATGCAAATTGACGTGTCTTGCCTACTGGTATCCGACGCAACTCTTTCAACAAATTTTTTTTCTCAGTATAAAAGTTCTCAACTTTCTTAAAACCTTCACTTTTTAGTTCACTTTCAGTGTCCTCAATCCCAATGAACATCAGTAGGGATCGCATGGCTACTAGAGAATCACATCGATACAGCAGACCGTAGAAAGATCGACGAGTATCCACTCTAGCAATAATTCTAACTAGTTCCAACTGTACAATTACAACACCAATGCTCTTATAAATATTTCCATATATATTCTGCTCTAATGCATCTTCAACCAGTTCTCGTCTCAACGAAATGGATTTGGCAAAAGTATTGCGATAAGTATTGCTGCAGTGTTGCATGTTTTTTGTAAACAATCGCTTCAGAGCAGTTTCTATACGGGAGTTGGGTATGTTCATGGTGTTCTTGGTGCTTTTCAAAGCTTCTCCTATTTGGATGAACATGCGCTTTACAAATGGTACAACTGATTTCATGCTTCTGAAATCTGCGCTTTCTATTTGACGTAAGGAATGAGCTATTTTATTCAGTGAGTAGTATTGTTTAATGCGACTGTAACACTTCATTAGCTTCCTCCTCGTACGACGATCTTTCGCAGCCATTAGATGATTGAGGTTGAGCAATTCACCGCCTACTACGGTTGCTGCAATCCAGGCGGGCAACCTACCAACTCTAGTATCTCCGATTATTTTTTCTGCTACATTATTCGGAAACGCAATAAACTTCAGTCTTTTACTAAGTTCTTTAGTCAGCAGGTCTTTGTATTCGCCTGCTAACGATTTAATTTCTTCCATCTTCTCAGCGGTCCAGCTTTTGCTTTCTTTTTTCAATTTTGTCATCAAGTCTTTAACAAGCGCATCTCTGGCACCGTCTGACTCGCCGACTGCCTGTATTCTCTCCTTGAACTGTTTCACTATGAAATCTTTGTTCTTCATTTCACTAACTTCCAGCTTCACCATTAACTCCTCGATCGAGCGATCCTTCTTCGCTATTCCAAACGTTCCCGCATCCGTCATAATTGCCACGAGCTCTGATTCCACTTTTTCGAGATACGCAACAACGAGTTCCAACTGTCGAGATATCATGCGCACAAACTCAATCACAAGACACTTGTTCACCATGAACCGATAGAACCTGTACTCCTCAGGGTGCTTGAAGATGTTCAGAAATATTGCAACACAAAATATGAACTCGTTGATCGGTAGGTGTGCGACACATTTCTTGTACTGAATGAAATACAGATGGTTGTGTATTACGTGTAGCAGATGCAGAAATCGGTCATCGATATCTCCGTACATGCGAGTGTCGTACCTTTCTCTTATCACACGACAGCACTTGCTGATGACGTCGATGTGCGTTTTCCACTCGTTTGGGTTCTTATGAGCCGCCCCACTCCAGTTGCCAGATAGCTTTCGATATCCAAAGTCCGACAACTTCCACAGCACAAACACTTCAAGATCCGACGACAGTGGGAAGTTTTTCACCTTCAATCGGACAAGCGCGCCAGCTATACTTTCAAACAGCTTCTCTTCAGTTTCGTCTTCATTGATCGACAGAAACAACTTGAATAACTTTAGACAGTTATGCTTCAGAATCTTGTAGCAAGCAGTTGTTTTATCGTGACCTTCGATAACAACGTTCATCAGTATTGTGGCTAGCGAATGGTCATTGGTATTCACGGGTACCAAACAGGCTAACACTGTTTGTCCTTGTTTGTAGATCACCTCGGTGTCACATAAGTCACTTTCCAACAATCGGCACACCATAGAAAGATGTTTACTACCTAGCTCGACGCACCATATCAGAGGAGATTTTCTGTAAGTCTGCTCGAAATTTAAGATTGTTTTGATAGTTGCTTCCTGTAGGCAGTTGTTAAGTTTTTGCTCATCTTTATTCGTTATGGCATCAAGGATGTTGTCCATTGAGTGTGACTCATTGCTCTTTGTTTCACAGCTTTTATTCATTTCTTGTGCGCTTTCGATTTACACTGTTTCACACGACCAGTAGTAGCAGACTGTAATGATTGACTAGATTTTCGATTTTAGACAGTTCTCCGAACTGATAAGGTATCTCAAAACAGAACAAAAGTGCTGTACTTAAAGGTATTACTTTGTTTTTCATGTATGAGTTGACGTTTTATCGGATGTTTTGGATTATATCGCATTGTATTTTGCCGGTGGAGTCGAATTTCGGCTTATCTGATATCGTTTATCGAAAAAAAAACCTTTGCCATACATGAAACCCGCTGATCCCGGAGATTGTGAGGATAAGCTTTATCAACCTTACTTTTAGCTTGCACATGAAATCAACTTTTATTCGCCTTTTTGCAGAATTTCATCCTACTTCATGTGACATTGTCAGATTATTAAACATTATTGTTGCGACGGCTCGTTACATATATTTTTAGACAACCTTTTCGAAAAGCTTGTTTCTGCCTTTTTTTGAATGCCTTGGCTTATTATTTTATTTGATTTGATCCGTAAGGGACTTGTCGTACATTTTATAGAACAACCAATCAAAATTTGCAACAATCATTCGAATCAATATTATTAGGAGACGCTGAATGGTAACTATCAATGCCATATCGTCACTAAAGCGCAGAGTGACAAACACAAAGCAATAGAGCTGTGATAACAACCGAACGTTCCGCGACAACTATCTTGCGGTACCTCAAAAATCAATTATAATTTATCTTGTCATCAAATATCATTGCATTAACGCACGCAAGAAAAAGAATAAAAGAGAGGAGGAGAAGGAATGTGCAAATATCTGATCTGACTGAAGGAGAATAGAATAGAACGAAGGCATGAGACATCGAATGGCTGAATGCGAGACATCGACGAACGCGAGTTCGAACGAAAGGCAAAGAGGGGGTGTTGTGATGGAGGAAAGACGAGTGAGTGCGAATGGACGCGATATAGATGCTTATCAGCTCGATCTCGCGCTAGCAAGTGTTCAAGTTCTATTTATAGCATATCTCATATTTATAGCATATGCCGAAAAAACGGGGCCTTGCGATAAATATCGGTGTCTGCTTCCTCAGTCTGCTACTACTGGTCGTGTGAAGCGGTTCCCCGTAGGCAAAAGATGGAACAAAGCAGTCGCTCCGCGATCGGGACAGCATTGTCCATTTCCGAGGTGTTTGACGCCATCACAAATGGAGACGAGGAGGTGCTAGTTCGCTGGCTAAAGAAAGCTACAATCAAAAATATTTTGAAGTTTGAGCAGACTTACAGAATATCTCCTCTGATATGGTGCATCGAGCTAGGTAGTAAACATCTTTCTATGGTGTGCCGATTGTTGGAAAGTGACTTATGTGACACCGAGGTGACCTACAAACAAGGACAGACAGTGTTGGCCAGTTTAGTACCCGCGAATACCAATGATCATTCGCTAGCCACAATACTGATGAACGTTGTTATCGAAGGTCACGATAAAACAACTGCTTGCTACAAGATGCTGAAGCATAACTCTCTGAAGTTATTCAAGTTGTTTCTGTCGATCAATGAAGACGAAACTGAAGAGAAGCTGTTTGAAAGTATAGCTGGCGCGCTTGTCCGATTGAAGGTGAAAAACTTCCCACTGTCGTCGGATCTTGAAGTGTTTGTGCTGTGGAAGTTGTCGGACTTTGGATATCGAAAGCTATCTGGCAACTGGAGTGGGGCGGCTCATAAGAACCCAAACGAGTGGAAAACGCACATCGACGTCATCAGCAAGTGCTGTCGTGTGATAAGAGAAAGGTACGACACTCGCATGTACGGAGATATCGATGACCGATTTCTGCATCTGCTACACGTAATACACAACCATCTGTATTTCATTCAGTACAAGAAATGTGTCGCACACCTACCGATCAACGAGTTCATATTTTGTGTTGCAATATTTCTGAACATCTTCAAGCACCCTGAGGAGTACAGGTTCTATCGGTTCATGGTGAACAAGTGTCTTGTGATTGAGTTTGTGCGCATGATAGCTCGACAGTTGGAACTCGTTGTTGCGTATCTCGAAAAAGTGGAATCAGAGCTCGTGGCAATTATGACGGATGCGGGAACGTTTGGAATAGCGAGGAAGGATCGCTTGATCGAGGAGTTAATGGTGAAGCTGGAAGTTAGTGAAATGAAGAACAAAGATTTCATAGTGAAACAGTTCAAGGAGAGAATACAGGCAGTCGGCGAGTCAGACGGTGCCAGAGATGCGCTTGTTAAAGACTTGATGACAAAATTGAAAAAAGAAAGCAAAAGCTGGACCGCTGAGAAGATGGAAGAAATTAAATCGTTAGCAGGCGAATACAAAGACCAGCTGACTGCAGAACTTAGTAAAAGACTGAAGTTTATTGCGTTTCCGAATAATGTAGCAGAAAAAATAATCGGAGATACTAGAGCTGGTAAGTTGCCTGCCTGGATTGCAGCAACCGTAGTAGGCGATGAATTGCTCAAACTCGATCATCTAATGGCTGCGAAAGATCGTCGTACGAGGAGGAAGCTAATGAAGTGTTACAGTCGCATTAAACAATACTATTCGTTAGAGAAAGTCTACGAATGTCTTTTTCAAATTTATTTAAGTAGGTCGTCATCTGATAATGTGTTACTACCGTGTTTGAAGCGCGCTTTTACAAAAATAGGAGAGGCTGTCAAAAGCACCAAGAGCAGCATGAACATGCCCAACGCTGAAATACAAGATGTTTTGGAACGGTTTTTCTCCAATTTTATCCAAGATTATAGCATTGTACATCGCAATACTTTTGCTAAGGCCTTCTCGGTGAATAGACATTTAGTTGAGGGCGATTTGGAACGAAAGATTTATAAAAAAATTCACAATTTCAGCCATGTCCTAAATGTACAATTCCAAATGATCCGCATTATCGCTGGAGCAGATGTTCGTCGTTCCTTTTATGGTGTACTGTATAAGTGTAGGTCCTTAGAAGCAATACGATCCCTGCTGATGTATGTGGGACTAGAGAACAAAGAAAGTACTAGTTATGAGGCAGTCGAAAATTATTACACAAAGGCAAAGGATTTTATTAATAACCTTAATATAGATACGGTTGGAAAAACTGCTCAGTTCGCTTATTTTAAGAAACAATTCATGTTTCAATGTGATGTAGCTGTCAGTATGAAAGCAAAACTACAAGCTGAGGATGAATTTGATTATGAAAGCTTGTACAAGTCATGCTTTGCTTGCGATCATATCTCCGAGGCACGACGACTGTTGATCTGGAAAATAAAAACCGGAAAATTTGACAGCATACTAAGCATGATACGAGAATCATGGAAATGTTCTTATGAACATTTAATGAGGATGGGACTGCTCGATGAAAGAGTGACATTTTTAAATCCTGCTAGCACTTTCACATTGCTGTTAAAGGGTCTAATTGCTTTAAAATCGGTTAATGAAGTTGAATACATATCACGCACACAACAGCTGGTCGAGAGTATTGGCTGTAGCATGAATGAACAACTTTTGCAAGACTTGAACAAAAGCTTAGGAAAGTATCACGAGAACATGTTTTTGTCGGAAAAGAAATGGGCAGAGGTTGAAAAATTTTGCAAACTACATAAAATATCGTTCAATAAGACGCTTATGTCGCAGGCCATAAAGAACGACCAAAAATACCTTCAAATGTTGTTCGACAAACGACGCAGCTCACTAAAGATCATCTTCGACCAGTGTGACATACACACGATAGACGATCTCTCAGTCAACATTTCAAAACTAGATCGGAGCTCCGTTTTTGCCCTCGAATACATTCAGCTGGAGATGGGTGAAATGCTCACTTCAGTTGGGTACTTTGGCGACAGTTTCTACTACTTGTTGCATCGTATTCCTATGATACAGGGAAAGAACTACCGAAACCTTTTGGCACACGATGCCCTATCTTACAACTTGTTGACAGACAGTGGGAACGAAAAGATCGTTATCAATGCGTTCGTCTTTGCACACACGGAAGTGAAGCTTTTTTGTGACAATCGTAATGATCATGTGGAGTTAAGTTTTCCATCAGTATTGGACACCCACCGATGGGTCGAAGAGCAGCACCAGTTACTGACAGCATTCGAGGATGACGATGTACAACGAATGTACACGTCGATGCTTGCTGGCGGAGAAATCAAAAGTATGTTCTGTAGTACACCGGATTTGCGTTACGAAGCGGCTAGTTATCGATCGCTTACTAGCCTGGCACATCGCTTCTGTCGTACTGAGTCGATGGTAATTGCTTTGCTTAGCCGGTATTTCGACAAATTCGCCGTAGACTACGACAGGGTCGAAACAAGATTTAAGAGTGCGTTGGACCGGCGTGACTTTAAAGGGGCATGGAAGTACATTTGTAATCAAAATAAACGTTTTGCACAATCTAATAATGGCATTAGCGTTATAATAAAGTGTACAAATGCATCGACGGTGGGATCAAATCCAGTAGCCAAAAGCTATAAAATGCTCTTGAATCAACAAAGAAGAAAACGGGAAATAGATGCAAATTTCTTCGCATGGCCAGATATCATTCACATGATAGACGTCAAAGCGCTGTCGTCGCTTGCACGACGGGACATAATGAAACTTCTCCTCGACTACGGCAATGAAAAGGGTGTCCGGGATGCATTGAGCACATATGAGGGTTTTTGTTTCACACAAAACGGTGACGATTTTCAAACGCCATCATTGTGCACTGGAATCACATGTTGGCAAATATAGCGGCAAAAGTGGATGTGCCAGCTGATTTGTATCCAGTTTTGCTCCAAATAGCTGCTAAAGCTTCCAATAAGGACGCAGTAATATATACTATGAGAATGGAACCACGTCTTAAAGAAGCACTTGGACTGTGCTATGCGACAGCTGCATGCTTTGGATCACATTCCGTATTACAGTATTTAATTGAGCATCATCCCATCACTGATCAGAAAGCTCTACGATCTGCGTATCTTCAGGCTGTTGTTAATAAGCATTGGAAATGCGCAGGGCTACTATTGGATTGTAATGATACCTTTCACAACATCACAGGAGTACTTCTGCTTCACCTTGTGAAGTGTAATCAGTTATGGTTAGTGCGGAAACTCAAATCTGTAGAGCTTCCCGAGAGTGACATTCGTGTAGCACACCCATTTGCATTAGCCTTAAAACATGGGACAGCATCTACCAAAATGATTCGAGCTTTAATGGCTCTCGGCTTCGGCTGGCTAGATTGTTCCACAACGCTTCACGCAGTAATTGCGAAGGGAAGCTCTCATCCTATGTGGAACAGGATGTGGAGCGCAATAGATGCCACTCCACATGGAACATGATGTGGAGCGCAATAGATGCTACTATTCCGGAATTGTTAGATCATGACACTGATTGCTTCAGCTTATCTATTTGTGTGCTTCAGCGCTGGAAAGCTATAGCATTCGTCGAGAGCATTGAAAGTGAATTTTCGACATTGCGCTGTGCTGTTATCCAGAATGATACAACGCTGGTGGCAGACCTTTTAGAAAAATTTCGAAGCATGCGCTCAATTGGCGACCGGGGAACTCTCGGTGACTTAGTAATTCAAACCGGATCATTGGTATTGCATTTCGGAGGTAACAGTAGAGGAGACACTATTAATGTTAGAAGAAGGTGTGATGCTATGATTTCTCGAGTGAACGCTATCGCTTCTTCGATGGATAAACTTCATTGTGTAGAGTTAACATTACAGCTCGATGTTTCAGTTCGGTTCGACGTTTATTCCTCTAAAAAAATACAACAATCTAAAGACAGTAGTTATCAATTGAGGAGCTCTTGTTCACTGCTTGACATCTTGCAAGATCTGACAATGATTATAAGCGATGTGTTCGGTGAACACGAAGTAGTTCATGCATCGTTTTCGGTAGGAAACCGCAGCGTACATTTCTGGAAGTTGTATGATGATTGCTTCATTTTCGACGTTTTTCCTGCAGGAAGTCTAGTAGATCTATCAAGTACGGTAAATGCCAAAGTAGATGAAGAAGGCACTGTGTTGCACATTGCTACATGCTCCCTGTTGAAAGTTGAGTTGATACATTTGCTAGTTGAAAATGGTGCGAATCCTTTGTTGAGAGATGATCCAGGCATGATGCCCCTGCAGTGGGCATTGGCTTCCCACGAAGAACCCTTCCTTGCAGTGAAACTGATGGAAAAGTGTCTTCAAGATGACCTACGCAGTGACACCGGCATGAGCCTGTTTGAAACAGTCGATGACTATACCCAAGACACGATTCTTCAGCACGCTGCTCTCCATGGCCATGAAAAAGCAATAGATTTTATGCTAGAGAAAAAAAAAAACAACAGATTGTGGTATATGACATTTGAACAACGAAAAACATATTGAGAACAACATTTTTTAGGAATATTAATGCGTAAAACAACAAGAAACGTAAAGAATAATGTTTACATGAAATATTAAATTGTTAATTTTATTTAAATTTTCACACAAATTTATGGCTTCCAATAAAAAAAAAACACATTTAATAGATTTTTCATTCTTGCCGCGGTTCTTCATTGGATATTTTTCTGAATATGGTGAAGTTATTTGGTTTTATAAACTAATAAAATGTATTAAGCTATAGTAAGCTATAATAACTATACGAAACAAATTATTAATTTTAATTTACTTTATGCATTATTGCTTACAGCCCTATGCAGTCATGAAGTCCTTCATAGTTAGTTGTATTACTTAATTTTCTACTGATCTGAAGTTTTCTTATCCAAGGATTAGTTATAGATTCCATTTTTTTCTATTTGAGAAACAAAACATCCGAGTTTCTGGTTCTTACATTTTTCCAACGGTAAGTAGGATGTAGTACGTACATACGAAAAGTCAATGTGAGTTAGATTTTTACAGAGCAAGTTAGTGAAAAAACTGCCGTTACTACATTCCACAGCTACGTCTTACATCAAGTAAGTGCGATTTATTTTTCCGCTGCATTTGCGAAATGAAAATTCCATAAAAAACGCACAAATTTCTAGCACGGACGTACGCGCAGGCCACATCGGCGTACAGCTCGAATCGAGCCATCGATGCAACAAATGCATTGCGCACAATGTAATCAATGTAATAGGATACGCGACCGGTGCAGCTAGCGGTGGGGCTGGCACCGGGCGGTACCGTTGCGGGGCCTGATTGCCGGAAATCCGCCGTTCCTCCGTTATGTCGTTCGCTCCGTTTGCGGGACCGTTTCGGAGCACATATCGTCTCACCTGCTTCGCCCGCCGTTCGCTCTGTTTTGATCCATGATGCGCTGCATATTTCCTCACGACGAGTCGGGCTGAAGACCTTGCGGGTTTTTGGGAGTTTTATTTTCGTCCCTATCTTGTCTCAACGCTCATCGCTGCCAGCTTCCCTGAACGTGATATCCGGCAATGGTTTTTTAAAGTCTGCTTCTGCACTTCCCTGTTCGTTCGTACGCTTGCCACCGCTTATGCAGCTGTGTGGAGCGATGTTGCCGATTGGATCTAAAAAATCACATACACAACGACAATGATACGTACAAGTCTGCTGGCAGTTCATGTGCAAAAAAGTGCTGTAGATACACACATTCTTGGCCGAGGAATGGAACTCGCTTCCGCAACGCGTCCTGGCGGGAAGAGCATGAAGCGCATGGTGGAGAAAAGTGCAACCGAGCACATTGCGCACATTGCACATTGCGAATAATGATATTATCGATATATTGGTTTCAATTTCTTATCCTTCGCCCCAGTGTGCTTCCTTTCGCTTCCCGGCTGCGCAGGGACGCATTCGCAATAATCTTTCACTACGTTTTGGGCCGGCTGAGCGTGTTGCGCTGCCTCGCTTCGAGCTCTGATTGATTGGCATTCATAATGGAGTATTGTAATTGGATTTTTTCGTTCCGTTCCGATCCGACGGTGCGGTCTCGGGATTGCGTACTCTTTCACGCTTTCCGCCAGACCGCCAGTCAAGCAAAATGCATCCTGCATCTGGACGTGAGTGTGTTTGTGGATGCAAAATGTTTAAAACCACCGCCACCAGCAGGTGGTCGAATGTGCTCAACAGCCGCTGCGAGGGTTTTATGACAGTCCCGTTCTCGGAAGCGATCGTGTGGTGAAAGCCGTTCACCTTCACCCAGTTTCGCAGCGGCATTTGGTGGAGATTATGCGATTGTCTACGCCGATCCAATTTTTTTATGCTGCTCGTAATCAATGATGCGTTAGAATCAGCTGCGAGTTCATGCGTTCGAGTAGAAGATGAAAAATGTATGTAAATACCGTAAACAATTGGTAATACCTTTGGTTTTGCATATATATTCTTATTCAGAAAATTGCACGGCAAGAATCACGTTAATCTTGGAAAATATTCTCATACCATGAAGACCAATTATTTTCGTTTTTTACTGAACTTTGCTGACTATCCTGATTGAATCAACGATTATTACTCCATTCCTCAACAATAACCGTCCCAGTCTTATAAAATTCTTATAAATCGTTATGAACTGGAGGGTTTAAAAAGTGTTGCAAGTGTTTGCTAAAGTACTTTGATGATTTTGTATACCTTTTTAATAGAAGACGTTTATTCCTTTGAGGATCGTCATGGATCATTTTGACACAATCCGAACAACATTTTCCAGGTTGACTGGTTGGATATAAGAGTGTTGAATGGTTGGAGGTCGTGTGTTGGCTTTTGCATACTTGCTAATTGACTCAGTTTTGTCGTTCAACTACACAGACGCTTTAGAATATAACTAACGCATGGCTTTGACACTAAAACAACGCTGTTAATTAAACAACAACGTATGCGATATTGAAAATGTTCGATAAAGTTAAATTTCATTGCTTTTTTCTCCACTGTTTAGGGGAAGGTTGAAACCTGTTTTCCTTCCTTTTCTTCCAGATGAACAGTAATGGTGTTATCGAATGAGGAGGCAATGGTCCTATTGAACTGGTGCAATAATATAATTCCAATTAATAAAGGCTCAACTTGATATGTCAGATGATGGTGTATGAAAACCTTGCAATGATGACCTTGCGTTAGTTTTAGATTGTCACGTTACGGGTAGATACTTCGGATTCTCGGTAGTGAAGCCATCACAACTCAAGGACAGCAGATGAGAACTTCTTGAGTTTTGCTGTGAG
>KZ072403.1:4257-14634 GCA_002091845.1 Anopheles cracens
ACTTGCCGTCCCGCAGGCACCGATACTCGATCTGCTTCTGGATGCTGCGCCGGAAGAAGCCCTTGCAGCCCTCGCACGACGTGACGCCGTAGTGGTAGCCGGACGCCTTATCGCCGCACACCTTGCAGGCGACGAACGTTTTCGCGGTCGTCGTCGAGCTGGCGTCCGACCCGGCACACGGCGCATCTGAAAGTGGAAGAGTGGAGTTTTGCATCAGTATTTCACAAGGTGGAGAGCCATTTAATCCCACTACCAGCACGCCACTACCTAGAACTTCGCCTGTGGGGTGGATGAGAGATTAGAATGCAATTACCGCGATACATATTCATCCTCCCGGAAAGGGCCCGCATGCACGCTTCCCAGGGTGCGTAACGCGGGATGGATGCTGGAGCCCGCCAGAGGGATAGGTTAGGGACATAGTAGCCGCATACGTTTGCTGCACGTCGCGCACCGTCACACACATAGGTCAATGTTACGCGAACGCAATTAGCATAGGAAGCAGCCGGGCGGCCCAGGATTGCTGGGCTTGCCCGCGGCTCGGTCACGATCAGGACCCGATTTGTTGCTCCCGATGCAGATGAACACGCTGGGAATTTATTCACCGATTGAACTGCATCCGTAATGTGCGTTTCGCTGTATACTTGATTGTATTTTTCAAGGCTGCTTTGCTGGCTTTTATTTATAAAAACGATTCGGTCGGTGATGACGCCAGTTGGGTTCTTAGCTTCACTACGGCCATGTTCTGACTGCCTATATAGATCTCTTCATTATTATGGGACAAACAGTGCGTTTCTTACTTGCGACTAAAGTTGTTTCAATTTCTGGTTTCATACGTTTAGGATAAACTGCGCCAAAAAGTATGCATTTCGAGCGACAAAACACTTTATAGCTTTATCCATTCTCCAAGAAGCTATAAGAGCATCATAACGTATAGTGGTTTGGGGGCAAAGATTGTTATATACCAATTGAAAATTGTCCAAAATTGTGTATTGACTGTGAAGAAGATATCTACGGGCACTGACGATAATAAATTAGGCTAAAATAGTCCTAAATAAGGTTTTGTGTAGTGCGGATTGCATACTTTACAGCCAATGTATGCAATATATGAGACAAGTTAGCTTTTTAAGTGCTGGAAACCTATCCAACTGATAAGTTTCAATCAAAGTGGATAAACAAAGTATTTCCTTATAGTTAGCCGTACAGATTGCATACTTTTAGGCTGACAAAGCAAATATGCGCCAAGCATTATGCAATTTGCAGCGTAAAATCACTTAATTAACGCCTCATTTGCCTGTTTCATAACCATTTCTCACTGGATATGAGTGTTGCCTCTTTCCGGTAGCTTCACCAGCCTGAGAAGCTCTGACTACATTTAAAGACCTGCACGATTAGAACGATATCACGCTGGTTTATTGGCCCGAACGAGCATAACTAAGCACGCCGAACACGCCCCTGAACGCATGTGCTGTTTATGGGACCGTTCGCCACCGCAACCATCGTCCTCCAGCCAACCGCGGACGCCGCGGTTGCATTACAATTGCAAATATTTCAATTTAAAATCCATTGATCAACACGATACCACCAGCGCACGGGCGCTGGTATGTTGGGCGCGCCGCGTTCACCACCCTCGAGCACCATAAACGGCCGAAAACCCGGCCGGCATGATAGTGTGGCCAACGAACGAACGAGGCAGGGTGGCGACGGCGCACAGGTCGTTGCCCTCGGTCGGTGTGCTCGTCGGTTTTTGTTTTGTTCGCCCGTTCGCCCGACCAGGAAGGACCGACCGGCACGTCAAAAACACGTAAAAGTTCTTCGGCATGCGCGCGCGCCTGCTCGTGTGTGTGTGTGTACGTTTCGGTATAAGTGGTTGCGAATGCTTGCGCCAAGACCGCTGCGTGATCTCGTTCTCGCGGACAAAGCACGCGGGAGCATAGGTCGCAGCACGGGCACGGGAACGTTCTGCGGCGCGCCAGGAAGGCAGCGAATGTCTCGTGTAACTGTAACGTCCGAAAGCGCGGACTTCGTCGGAAGCCCCGTCGCTCCACATCGCGGCCGGTCGCGTACGCCTCGCCATCGGCAGCAGCATAATCTCGCCCGGTTTGCTGTGCATTGGTACATGCTCTTTATGTTTCTGGTTGCTGGTGGGAAAAGCGCAACACGATCGAGTCGATCGCTTGCCGCAAGGAGGATACCGAAGGTTGTGTAATAAGTGTACTGCTCTTAGAGGATCTTAATGTGACTTTTCTATTATTTTTTTCAACATGTCAATCTATATTCTGATGATGGCAGATCAAATGTCAACCTAGTTCTACTTGCCTAAAAATGTTATTAAACACTGGAAACCTTTGTTTTTAAATGGTCAAAAATATGTTCTATTCCATTTTATAGATTTTCAACGATCCACATTATACGGGTTTCACCTTAATTCATAGACTAGTGCAGCTATATTTCAAACTGATTTCGTGGATACTTTTTACTTTTGTTTCATGTCGTGTACGTTGAAACGGTTGCATCTTTGTCGACTTCATTTTGACACTTGTCTATCTGCTTCTGTTGTGTTTGCGTTTATACAATTTGATCGAAAATATGAAAGAAAAAATGTGTAAAAATACTATAATTTTCATCTACATCATGTGATGAAAAGCATTGAAAAATGGATTTGAATCACTTTTGAAACATATCCGATTCTACCGCATTGATAACTCAACTGAAAAACCTGTATAAAGTATCATCTGAAGTCGTCTGAAGTGGTGAAAATAATTGCAGTGGAGTAGAACATCGTTTTGACGAGACAGGAAAAGGTTAAGGTTGTTTGAACTAGATGGTTTGAGGCAACAAAAATGCTGTTGTCATGTACTATTTATGAGTAAACTGTTCAATTGAAAAATTGAATTAAACAGTCAAAGAGTATACAATCTGAAACATGATTTGAGCCCAGAACGTCCTTAGGATTAAGCAAAAACCGAGTATTAAAATGTCATAAAATTGCTTGAACAAATTATTTCAAAATTGAATTATTTGACGAAAATTCCAACGTGAACCTGCGGTTGCTCAACATCCCGATTTGATTTGAAAAAAAAAAGTTTGGAATGCAAGAAAAGCATACATACTTGCGTCATGCTTCGACCGTTTCGCTCGTCCAAGAAGCGGATGACCTCCGGCCAAAAACACGGGCGAAGAAGCGATCGCTATCGTTCACGACGAGCGCAGGGGGAATTATACTTATTAATAAACTCATAAATGTATAACGGTACCCACCGGTGCTTCTAAATGTAACAATACGCACCAGAACCCGCGGAGCCAAACAGGGAAGCCAACAGCAGAAGAAATTTGCCAGCTCGGGTCATGCAGAATAAAAAAAAAGCACGACCAGAGAGAAGGACGCTAGGAGATACTCATCACCATCCCCGGACTTGGTTCTTTGGCGTGTGCATCGCACGCTGGCAAGCCAAACACCGACACACACACACACGCGTCACTCCTCCCACATTCATCATCGTGGAAGGCGCTCGTCTGAGAATGAGGTTAGAGATACAGAGATCGAGAAGTACCACAGCAGCTTAGAAGGAAGGTAGGGCGAAAAAAAAAACATACACGTACGCTCAATCACAACGCGTCTTTGATTTAGCTGCTACGGAATCGAGCAGTACGCCATCGCCGTCCACGGATCCCCGGAGGCAGAGTTGTGATTCCGCGAGGCAAAAACAGAACATGCCGATAAACACTAAGACGTACAGCTTCGGGGTGTTTTTGTTGTTGTTGTTCGCCTGGCTCTGTCCTGCCCAACGGGAATTGAAAGCAAACAGTGGAGCAGGCTCACAAAACAAACTCTTCCAGCTTGTCATTTGATTCGCAATCATCGCTGTCACAATCGCTCATGAGATGAGTTTCGAAATGTGCGAAACACGGCCCACGAGCCACCAGGAAAGCACCCTCTCTCTCTCCCTCTCTCTCGGCTGAGCACGCGGAAATAGTAAATAGCATTTAAACGAGGGTACGCACCAAACAAAACAAGCCCAAAAGAAACACGGGAAAAAGGTCAGTCACACTGCTCTCCTCTGCGCGCGTGTTATTCGCGCAGTTTTTCACCCCGAAACATAAGCTTTCACGGGGCATTGGGCATCGATTGGCGCAGCAGGAGCAGCAGCCGCACCACCACCACCACCACCACCGGAATCACCATCAACCGTCCAGTTCCCGTTAAGCGTTCGAATCTAACGATCGAATCGATCAGTCGCCCGAGTCGCTTTTGGGATGAGTGTGTGTGTGTGTGTGCGCTTGCGCAAGCGAGGGCTTTCGTTCCTATTCGCGCGATATCATCGTGATCCAATCAGCACAAGTCATAATTAATGAGCTATGCTCATGTACGAATTCTGACAGCAGAAGAAACCTCGCCCCCAGTAATCGCCATCCCGACCGCGGGCTAGATCCTGCTGTCTTTTCCACACAACTTCGGGGTTCGTCGCTTGCGCTGCTGCTTTTTTCGTTTCTCTCGTGTGTTTTGCTCCCAACAATACACAGAAAAAACGTCCACGAGCTTCCTCCGGCCGTAAAGCGTTCGGGCACATTAGTGCCCATTTGGAGAGGGAGCCAACCCAGATTATCTAATGGCTCGCACGATGGCACGGCAGGAATTCGAATTCCACACAAAAAAGAAAGGTGACGAAGAACACCGATTCTACCGGCCAGCTGGCCGGCCGAACGCGCTCGCGCACTGGTGGAACGGGCCTTTTTTTTCTTCCACCCACCGGTGACCGCTAAATTTCGTATGCACATCGATGCTGCATCGTGCATTAGCATCGTCTCCCATTCCGAGTTGCCCAAAATTTAGTGTATGGGCCGAGTTGTGCCGAGGCCCCAGGCAAATCCTCTCGACCCGCACTTGGTAGTCATTTTATGCGGTGGGTGAGTACACCTTCCGCGAACTTGGTTATGTGCATACATTGACGGGCAGCAGCAGCCGAAAATTCTTCGTGCGGCGTTCGAAACGGACGCTTATGCAGGCGAGGTCCGCGGTGAAGTTCAAGAGTTCGACGTTTTGCGTCTTGTCCTTTGGCGCGGTTATGTCAGTGAGGAGAATACGCGCGAGTTCAGATTTTAAAGTTCAACGGTTCAATCATGAGGCGTATGACGGTGAATCACTTTTCCCATCTTGTCGCACACATCCGGTGAGTGTGGGACATCGTTCACTTCCGTCTGGATGAATGCGATTGATATTTTTAAATCCCATCTTTTAAAGTACAGTTTTCAATGAAGCTTACTTATTTTGATGGACATAACTGAGCATTACCGAGATTTTTAACCATATGGTGTTAAGAAAAAGACTTGAATTATTCATAGAATTGATTAAAACAGACCTCTTGACAAGACGTTTCCCTGTATTGCAAGAACTTGACGTATTCCTTTGGTAATATTTCTTTGTAAATACAATTTTGACTAGTAATCACAACAGAAATTGCAAGGAAATACAGCCTGTTCTTCGTGAACTTCTCCTAAATTGGCAGTAGCAGCTCAAAACGGTCTCAAGAATACGCATCGTAGCATCAAAATACATACAGATGGTATTTTTACAGAATATTTAACATTTTATTTAGAGATTTAGGGGAAAACACGGTTCGTGCGACAAAACACAGCGTTAGCCACTCCTGGCCAAATAGATTTTCAATTTATCAATCTTTTATACTGAGTTTTTGGGATGAAGGAGGTTTTTGTGAATTTGAACTAGTAAAATGCGTCCATTTAAGCTTTTAAAGTTTATGTGTACCAGCATATAATCCTGAAAAAATAGTTATAACACGAAATCTTAGTTCATCTTGTTCGTGTTTCCCTTGCTGCTATCACACTTTTGAGATATCATTGGGGTATATTTGAGATACCAACATTAAATTATTTGTTAGAATTCGAAGAAGGCTTCTTATACAATGATCACAGCTTGAGAATATTATCTCAAAGTGCTCTGGGTGTGCCATTTCTGACTTCCTTGGACTTATTTATGAACCCGTAACTCTATCCTTTCCTAAATCTATCCTGAGTGCGGAAAGAATACGATCACTCCAAGAAAATTATTAGAATGTGTCGAAAAACTCGAGGGAAACACATTTCTCGACAGCATTCTTCAAAAAGACACCTCGAAGACACTTGAAATGACAACACATTGGTTGGTCCATGAAGATTTTGTAAAAGTCCTGAGCGAACCTAGTCCATACAATGGTAATCATGACATTGAAGTGTCTTCAACAATCTTCAAAATCCTTCTCTGTATCATTGAAGTTATTCGCACATATCTAACGTGGCGTTGATTGAAGAAATCCTTCAGCAAGTCACGATTCTCACCACAGTTGATCTCACCTGATCGCGCTCCGGCACAAGATCGCTGAACTCCACCACCGTCATAGCTCGACGAGGACACTTTCGTCCTGTCCGCGACGGAGTGCGCCGTCGAGGAGATCAGCACACAGCTTCCGGAACCGATTGCCGACACCAACCCTGCACCACCAACACCACCAGTCGCCCCACCACTCGCGAGCTGCCTCGAGCCGGGCAGCGTTAACCCCAGCGCCGACCTGGACGAGTTGCACAGCGGGCTCGGGGGCGTATCGCGGGCCGGCGACTCACTCGACTCGTGGTCGCTGAAGCCGCTCTGCGTGTTCGAGTCTTCCGGGGTGTCGAAAAAGTGTAAATTAAACTCGGACCCGGTGTCGAAGCTGACCTCCGCGAGGTCCTCGTCGATCTTGGCCAGGCTCGGACTAAGCCCGGTGGTACCGGACGGATCGAGCGAGTAGATATCCATATCGGCAGGCACCCGGGCACCGGGCACTAGAACATCATCCAGCCCGGTCCAGGGACCGTAGATGATGGCACACAATAAACTAAACAAGTAACTAGTAAACTTGGGGCACTGGGTAACATGGCACTTGGGTTACGGGCTCATCAGGCACAGTGAGCTGAGTCGCACCTCACATCACTTGCTGCACGAACGACACCACGGCACCACGCACACGCGCGAAACGCAACCAACGCTCAGCACAACATAAACACAACTCCACACGCACGCTCGAACCACGAAAGCTCGTCCAGAACGATCCCGGTCGTTACGCTGCTGCTGCTGCTGCTGTTGCGTCGTCTTCAGCGACGTCGCAGCGACGCTGGTCCATTCTGGCGAGAATCTTAACGCATACTGGCAGCGCCGGCCGCAAGCAACGGCCAGTAAACACAGCCGATCCGGCCGGCGCGAGCTCAAGAACGTCGGTTACCTCCCGTTCGTTCGTTCGTACGCGGTGGAAGCTTTTCAGAATGAAAGCGCCCGGTCGGGTCGGGTTCGGGTTTTCTTGGTTTCTGTTTTGTGCGGATCGTCCGAAACGGGACGGGCATATGTGTGGCAGCATCCAGGAAGAAAGTGCCCTCAGCAGAGCATCCCGGCTGGGAATGCCAATGTTCGTATGCTAAATTTGGTGTCCGAGAGTGTGAAATGGCGAAAGAGAGAGGTGTCTTCTTATCCAGTGAGGTGGAGCTGGTTGGTGGACTTTTGGGGATTGATCGGAGACGGCAGAAGTAGGGCATCAGGAAGTACGTTATAAATCTAGATAGTCAATCTTTTGTCAATTAGATATTGGGGTGTCTCTCAAGCTTATCATAGAATGAGAGATCATCATCATATAGACAAGAAGATAAGGGTTTTAATATGGTATTTGCAGTATTATTCCTTGAAGATATCTAGAGAGGTAGCTTGCTGCACCTACTTCAAGATCTCCAGAACATCTTTTCAAAATACTAATATGATGTCTACCATGTGCTTAGAATTCTTGGTCAATTTAGAACATGGACGTTCCAAACCAGTCTTGGACAAGAATTCGCAGACATTGGACATTCAACTGCACAAGCGTTATCTCCAGCACCCTATCCTTCCTAACAAGCGTTTAAGAATGAGCTCCCCGCTCGAATCAAAACCCTCCATACTTCAACGTCATCCCCAACATGATACATCGCCTTCTACACGGCCTCAGGTAATAAGTAGATCAGTTACGCCACTCGATCACACCTGCCCGGGTCTTCACAGAGTATGCTCTCCCTGCCCCAGCGTTGGAAGCGTTCTCCCTTGCGCGCTCCGCTCAAGTTCAATGTTGCACCGGGGCACATAAATCGCCAAAGAACGAACGCTCGGAACGCCAGAAAAAGCGCACTCACGTTCGGTGCACGCGAATGGGCCGCGCGAACTCAGCTGTGCGCGGTCATCGAACGTTTGGGACGGGCCGGGAATTCGTTACGGGATAAGCGGGCCGTTCGGATCGCTTCCGAGAGTTGAATGCATTCGAATGCGAATCCCAGCGGCACTCGTTTTGGGGCGGGGGTCTGGTTCCCCGCGGCAGCATCGCAGCATCGTTAAAACAGCACTGTGGATGTGTATCGCTTCAGGTGAGCATAAAACGAATGCTCCATTCGCGATAAAACCGCATAGCAGTGCGTGCCCGGATGAGAGGGCGCGTGCTGCTGGATGCTGCTGCTGGGGCTGTGTGTGTGCGCTCCGTGCCGGAAGGTGGCAACAGGGCCAGGCACCGAAGAGGTGTAAAGACCCACGGCATAGGGAGATACAGAAGCGGAATGACGATGATGACAAAACAACCGACAAACGCACCGTGCGCAGCGCGAGAGGAGTTGGCGAGCGCGCGGCGAGGAAACAAACAGCATAAACGGCGATGCTTATAAATGGGTACACAAACAAACAAAATACACAGACAAAAAAAACAACAACATAACGTATTCCACTTCACGACGGGGAAGCTTGGGCTTTCTGCCGGAGCAGAGATAGAACGACGACGACGACGACGAGAGAAAGGAGCCAACAGAGCGAAGAAGTGAGATACAAGAAAAGCTGCGCGAAGATCCAACGGGTTCGGGTCAGTGACCATGGGGCCCGGTGTACGGTGAGATGTGATTCGATTTTTCACCAACCTCTCGCTTTCCCGAACTCGGCCCCCCGGGCACGTTGGGGGTCCCCTGTTCTGTTTCCCTCGCCTCGTCACGGCAAGAGGTGCATAACCGGCCGATTTACATGCTGCAGAACTAAGCGATCGTGTAATGGTTTATGCCCGCTGTAAAGCCGCGGATCTGTGATAAATGTTGCCTGAACAGAGGGCCTTTATTGCACCAGATTATCCACTGGACGGACGTATAATCACTCCGATACCTTTAACGGTTATTGGTGTCCCAGTCGCTTCATTCTGCACATTCACTGCCCTTTTCGCCCTCTCCACATTCGAAGACCTCCTAAAAGACGTCACGGGTCAGATCCATCGACAGGGACGGTTCTGCATGTCATCGTATGGCCAGATCCAATGAAGAAACAAAAAAGACATCTCCCCTAGCACGTTAAAGCTGGAGAACAAATTCTACCTTCCGCACACATAGCATTATAAACGTAATAGCTCATCATCGCAGCGTCAACGGCTCTCGGGGAGCAAACGGGCACCGTTAACGGAATGGGTGCATGTAAAAGGTGAGCATGGCAATAATCCATGTTTGGTGAATGTGTACAGGGAACTGATGAGCTAGACGAGTCAAATATTGTGAAGACGTTTGCCCATCGAAAATCTACTACTAACGCTAGTAATCTACAGAAAATTTGAAGCAGATGGTTCTAGCACTAACTAACTGACGGGATGGTTATCAAGAATCGTTGAGCTGGAAGTGGCAAATGTCTTGAAGACGTTTGCTCGTCCAAAAGTGTACTACTAACGATACTAACCAATTCGCGACGGAAACCGTGATTCAAATGACATGTCCAGAAGAGCTTCAAAGTCTGAAAATAACAGATCAGTGAGTTTCAGCCTTGACAGCTTCAAGCTCTGATGAAAGATCTTTATGATCCCAAAACAGCATTTCGAGACAGCTTCGTTCAGAGACCTTCCCGTTGATGTGTCACAGTAGCGTTCAGGGAGTCCACTAGACCCCTAGACGCTGCGTCAACTTCCGTCGGATACTGGCGGTCACGCACCTCCGCTACTGGAGTGCGTCGCGCCGATACGAATGCGCATATGAAATTCGTGCAAAACTCGTGGGAAAATCAACCGGCGGCCATTGACCCGCAGCACGCAGAACGCACGTCCACAGATAGCGGGCCCGTGCGTAAGTACATGCGAACGCGCAGGGTTTGGGGCAACAACAACAACAAGAGCAACAAAAAAAACGGCAAAGGGGTAGTAGAATCGATCGGGTAGGGAGCCTTTGGAAAGGCGGTAGTAACGATCACCACCATCATCATCATCATCGTCGTGCCGGTCGTGCCGTTCTTGCCGATCGCCGTGTGCCCGTGCGTAATGAGGCTTAACGCGCTCGCGCGCCGTACCGCGCAGCGCAGAGTTGAATGAACCTTTCGCTGGG